>JARYHS010010741.1:0-141007 GCA_031002005.1 Vandiemenella viatica | reverse complement strand
AATTACTGTGTAGGAACCACTTACCTCCTTTAGATGATGGATGTGGGGCGCGAACACACAGAAAAGACACAAACACAATTTCTGTGTGTTCGCGCCCCACATCCATCATCTAAAGGTAAGTGGTGGCTCATTTCCCTATCCTAATTTGATTCCTTTCCGCTACTTAGCGTCTTTTTTTTTTCATTGTTATTATATATATTTATGCTACTGCCGGCCGCTTGCGTGCAGCCATCTCACTCCTACTGAGGAAGAGTAATGCTTGGAAATTCTATTCTTTGTGTGTTCGTGTTTTTTTTTTTTTTTTGTGTACCAACGCCGCTGGAATCCCCTTCTTTGGTAAGCGGTGGTTTTTTATCCTATCCTAATGTTCAATATATATATATATATATAATCTTAGTGACATCTTTAAACCTTATTGTATCCCACGTAGCTAATTCGCCCCATTCCCTTACCCCAGATATTACAAAAAATAATCTGGTTCTATTTTTTAAAACACAAAGCATCTTTGATTAGGCCTTTTTCCTTTTGCTGTTGATAATAATACAATCAATCAATGATCATTGTGTTACTGTCAATGCAAACTTATTAATGTCTCTCTTTCTAAAGAAATTGCTTGTTTCCTGCAGTTGATTGAAAGATGGAAAATATTTGAGTTTCTGTCCATTTCTACTGACAGCTTCCATCCAAAAGCTATCTATTGTAACTTCTGTTGGATATCTTCCACAATTGAATTAATATCACCCATTACGTATACATGATCTGATTGATTTATTTAAAACATTCTGGAGTTTGTCACAGAAGATAATAATTTAATCAGGTATTCCATCTTTCAGAGCATAGTTTGTTAATAAACTTAATCACTATATAATATTTCAAGATATTTACATTTCATGCTTCTTACAATGAATTATGTTTCCAGAACATCATACAAATTTTTATTTTTCTATCCAAATAAGCTTACTCTTTTTGGAATTTATTCTCATTCCATATAAACTTATTAGATATCCTGTCCATATCAATCTATAGCTCTTCATAATCCTTTCTAAATTCGATCCTTATGGTTTCTTCCAACCAGCAAGAGGTTTACTGATTCACACTAACTGTATCACCCTCATACATTACCATCCTATGGCCCACTCCACATATTGCCTTGGAGAGATTCAGAGCGACATTTGGTTTCCTGTAGCCATTTCATCTGTAACCAAGATTCATGGAAATAATCTCTCCTATGCCCCTGTTACTGATTTACAATCACTTCGTTTCCTCAGAAACCCTCTTAATGGGAGGTCTTCATAATATTCCTAACACTGCTATTTTTCTCCACTAGTTAATGAACCATTACTATTATGGCACATTTTCAATCCTATGGTACACATGAAATCTCCAGACTCAACCTAAATAATATTTCTAGGTATGATATGATTTGACACTGATCCTTCTTTTAAAGATCTCTTGCAATACTTCCAACACTTTTAACTGGCTTATCTTCTTCATAACTTTCTCAGAATATACAACTGCTTCATATTTTAACCTTCTTATTTATTTATCAATATTGATCCATGGATCGCTGCTGAGGAAGGACCTCTGGGATGTGAAACTCGTCATGATTAATACACATACATACGAGTCATAATCATAGTGAAAACAATTATACATTACAAAAACAAATAAATAAAAATACACATTAATTTTTACAATTGAGTTTGCAAAAGGTCATATTGAATGCAATTAATTATTTTGTTCAAATTCTTGAATGGAATAGAAGGAGTTGTCAATAAGACAATCTTATGTCTTTGGCACCTTTATCTTAATACTTATCCATATTTGTCTGAGTGCACTCTCCCCCCTCAGTTTACTAATACAGCCACAGAAATTCCTATTTGCATTTTCCAGCTTTGTCTATCCAGCCATAATAATTTTCATCAAAACATCTTTTTTACCTTTCGTCTTTTCTGCAATAATTTCTTTGCATAGTTGTTTCAGCATATCCTGCTGTATTACTGCTTTATTACTTTCTTCTCAAAAGCATCTTCAGCTCGTAACATTCATGTTCAAATTGTAAGTTCCATGTGCTGCTTTATTTTTTATTTTATTTTTTCTCAAGACATACATTTCCTATCTAATGATTCCACTAATACTCCACTGTACTGGTGCTCTCCATCCACATACTGGACTTTCACCTGAAGCACGCTTCACTTATGGTATGCTGGTCTTTAATCATTGTACTTACATTCATCCACTTTCTTTGCCAATTGTTTGATAAATTCTCTTATACTATCATAACTGCTTCATTTAAACCCTCAATAAGCTGTGATTCTACCATTATCAGTAGGCATTAATTGGAAGAAATGCATCATTTCTTTTCTTTTATGCATTGGTTTACAACTTGTGAAAAGCCTCCTTGACGTGCTGAGACATCTGAAAATATTTGCTTCTTTGATTTACTCATATTAATTCCTGCCAAGCACATTCATGTTATATTAAAACTTCCATAATATCCTCTGAACAGTAAATAAATATGAAGTTTCTATCTGAGGGCTTCATCTTGTTCATGCAACCTCTTGCTATTATAAGAAGCAAAGAACTCGTCTTTTACTTTGGATAGTTGTGAAAATGAAACTGCCAGTTTATCCAATCTTATTTTCATCTTTTATTTTGTTCTGAAGAATTATAAAGCTAGTAATTCATATTTTTATCATTTCAGAATGTTAGTAAACTGTAGTTATCATTACTACCCTTTACAAGATTCAGTTCAGCAAACTCTTCCTGTACATATGTGTTAAACTCTGTAACCCTCAGGATAAACTTCAATACTTCTTCCTTTAACCAAGCTTCAAACCCTCTAGCTACCTGGGATTTAAGAATCTCCATCCTTATCACCCAGGGCTGGCATTAGGAGGGGGGGGGGGGAGGGGGCATGCGGGTCAATAGTACCTGGGCCCGCCGGCTGATGGGGGAGCCCGATCACCGACTGTAGGGGGCCCTGAATCTGCCCATTGTTGCCCAGCCAGTTTGTAGAGCTAAAAAAAAGGTTGCCCATTTTACCCCAGGCCTGAAATTCATAGCGCCGGCCCTGTTATTACCACTTCCATCTTTAGGTTTCCATACCAGGAATGGAAACAGGACACTATCGCTGTCACAATGCTGTCTTTCAGTCAAAATGGAATAAATGCAGATTTTAAATTTGCGTATTATGTATTTCATTAACCCAAAACTAAAATTTTATTTAAAGCGTTATACAATTATATTTAAGGGACATACATGAAAGGGAGGTCAACATTTTTTTTTCCTACTTCAACATTTGAAGTATTGTTGTATGGAGCTCATCCTAGCATGGGACTAAGATACTTATTCATTTTTTTTCCATTTTATTGTTTTACTGGAAAATGAAGATACCAGTGGCAGTCAATATTGTTAATTTTTTAAACGCTTTTTGAGGTCTATCTCACAAATGCTTGAAATTTATCTACAATCATGAAGAAATTCTTGATTGGGGTTCAAACATTACACATAATCTTGATCATGATGCCTGTATGCCTGACTGCCTAATACCATTCCTGAAGATGCTGCTAGATTCATGTACTATCTTTCGGTTGCCAATCTGTTTGCTATTACTACTGCAACAGATAAAGGTGGAGGGGGTCACACATACAAATAAAGGTAACTGCTGTTATTAATTTGGTATATTCTTGAAAGTTTAATGAAGTTACTCCTGGTGTCAGATCACACATTAGAAATATCATTGAAGGCTGGATCAGACATTCAACAATACATATGAAAATTTTGGGTTATTCTTCAAGTCACAATACTGGTTATAAGAATTCACTCTTGCAAACATACTTAGATTTGCACCCCACATTAGAGCAAGCTTGTTAAATTGTTTAAACTCTGCTATTGTTGACTTCTTAACACATCATAAGAAAAGTTCTTTCATTGAATTTAGTTTTACATTTCCTTGAAATAAATGTTAAAGTCACTGAACTTATTCTGAGGTGAGAGAATTAAACTTTTAAATGTTACATTTTAAAATTTAGACTAGCGGCATGACAAGTACTTTTAGACTGGTGACTTGATACTGACCCAGGCTGCACGACAAGTATGGCACAATGGTAAAATAAGACTGTCGGCCAAAAGGAAGAGTATATCTATAGTCTTGGCTAACCTTGAGCTGGATTCATCTGGAATATTGGGGTATCCCCACGGGGAATTACAAAAATCCAATTTTCTCATGGTACACTATTTTTAATCAGATTTTCTCTAAATTTTTGCATGTTATAGTCTGATTTATTTAGAACCTTTTACGTCATGACAAATTTTCTCATAAGTTTACTTGTTTAAGAGTTATTAATTCTTAAAACTCACAAGTGGTGATGTCGGCAAGTTTCAATATTAAGATTATGTTATTATTATCAAATGAATTTTTTCTCTCATTTAAGCCTACTTTTAACTCCTAGCTCTTCTACTCATAAAATTCAAATGTAGAATTCATCAACTGACTGTTTTTATTCAGACTGCATGTACCTATGCTGACAACAAACTGTGATATTACAATTTGTTGTAACTCATTAATTCATTAATTGCTAATTTTCGATTTAAGACTTTTACCTTTGTCCACTCCAGAACATATGGCAAAATACAACTTGAAATATCTCTTTAAATAAAATTTTCCACCTATACATGTTACATCTTAGAATACGTTTTCTTGATGGAAATAAATGTAGCAAAATCTTTGAGATAGAGTTTCAACTTTCTAAAACTTTCTTTCTTACAAGAATGGTTAGAAATCACATTGAAAAGTGTTTTATTATTATTTTAAGAAAATGTTTATAAAAGTTATTTACTACACAAATTGTATGTTAAAGGTCTACTACAAAACAGTTTGGGTGAAGTTAAAGATATATGATGATATACACCATATCCTTTACTTCAGTAACTAAAACTATACTTAACATATAATAATGTTTGAATATTATGAAAAAAAAAAAAAAAAACAGAAAGTTTTATTTTGCTGTCACATAGCAATATATCAACACTATTGAAGTGCTCTTAACATAGCAAGCACTGCATGTGATACTACCTATAATAAATTTGATTGGAACTGAACAATTTCACTATCGGAGTGAGTGGTAATGTGGCATAGTTTTGTAAAGATTTGAACTAGAGTCTGCTACATAGCCTGAAAAAATGCAAGGAATTATTTGTGTGAATACATCCACATTTGTGAAGGTCATTAGAATGTCATTAATTCAACAACGCTCAGCTTTTACTTGGATGGTTTCATTAGTATAAATGGTTTCGACCCTTTATCTATTATCAGCATCTTTTGAACATTATCCCCTCAGTCTCTGCCTAAAAATTAAAATAAATGTCCTAATGCCATCATATTTGGAAATAGACTTTCTTTACAACTTTCACTAGTTGCTCTCTAACTTTCACCTTTTCAAGTGCGAAAACCATTATATTATTTCATTTGAGTAATTTATATGTGTCACAAGCTTGCTTCAACAGCTTAAGTCACCATGGCATCTTGGAAGTGTACTGCACCTACCGTGGGTTTATCTTGTTCATGCCCCGATGATGCAAGAAATGCTCATTAATCAGGACTTGGCAAGTGGAAGAGGAATGGTTACAAACCACCAGATTGTGAACCAAAGTAGTGGCTTAAATCCTAAACTTCTTTACAGTATATATGGAGTGAGAACATAAAACACTGTAGATTGTGACTCATCTGTTTGCTGTGGATGTTAAATACCCCATGGTATCTTTTGGAAAAGTAAGCCTAAATAAGCAGGTAGCAGGTTTCCCCTTCTCCTTTATTTCCATCTCTAATTCAGACCATGCAGCACTGAAGAGAGACACATTACACCTTTCATAGCCACAGACTATGCATGATCATATGGTAATAATGCAACACAATTTTTCATTTTTTTTTTTAAATTAGAAATTTTTTTATTTCAATTAATTCTTTTTATCAGTGTCCCTTTCTTTTTGATAGGGTACATTGCAAGTTAAAAAGTAGTTTGAAGTTAACTTTTTCTCACCTAGTGAATGGTATTGAGGCATATACTATTATTATCATCATCATCTTTTACAGTGTTAATTATGACCCACACATATTTATAAAGCAAAGCATCATCTACTGTAATTATATGCAAATAAAGCATCTAATTTGGATGAATTTTTGCTTTATGGGAAATAATTTGAGGCCAAAATTAATTCAATATGGTTACCCAGCATTGTTCCTTTCATTCACATTCACATTTGGCAGGCTCATTCATCACAGCAAGGATTCCCAGTCAGCCCCTGTGTAAGTCTGTGCATCAAGTGCCTGTCACATACTTTTTAGCAGAGGTGACTGATCACCACAGTTCATTCACACAAATTTCTAAACTATATTCATGACTCCATTTGACTTCTAATTATTCACAAATGTTAAATGAAAGGTTTATTATTCTAAAGACAAAACTTTTGAATGTGTAGTCAACAGTGATTTTGAAATAACCTTCCAAAAGTGTGTATAAGAAAGAATCATTGTGTTAAGGGATAAGGAAGTGGGAAAATGTTCTTTTATGGGCATGGGGATGAGGGACTGAAATAAATTACCAAGGGAAGTGCTGAACAATTTATCAAAATCACTGAAAATTTGAATAGGGCAAAAGAAAATAGTTTGAGAGGGGGAAAAAAGAAATGGGGTAATAGATATATAGAGGAATTGCCACCAGAGCATGTGCTCCATTGCAATTCAGTTAAAACAAAACTTGTTGAAAAAGAAGCTGAGGAAGAACATGCAGTAATTCTTTTTTCACCCATGGCATTAGTTTGGATACTATTTGGATAAAAAGAAGATTCTAAAGTGTAGAAAAGTTACCAGTTTTCTTTATAACTGGAATTTAATCAAAACTAGCACTGTTATGAACAGATATGAGAACTATAATTCTTATGTGTAAAATGAATTTTATTTATATACTAGCCACAAAGCCCATCAAAAATGACGGGTTTAACGGATTTCTTTTTAGTAGTGTACCTAAATATAATTGTAATAAAATAAAGCTCAATGTTCTGTAATTTCTCATCCCTTGTCATGTAGCAAAAAGTTGTCTATTTGGTCCAGGTTGCGTTTCAGCCTAACAACAATCTTCGCAAATACAGCGAAATATGGCATCAGTACAAGCAAAGTAAATTAAAAATAAATCTTAACAACTTACATCATTTCATGTAATATTAGTTTGAATGTAGTTTATGTTGTGTAGATCTGAAAAGTGTGGAACTACTTTCGTTAAAACAAAGCAATGATGAAAGTAACAGAACACTTACAGGTAAGAAGGCAAAATTAAAATTATTTTAAAAAAAATTAAATTACTTATGCCCTCTGCTGTCAAGTGCCAGTTCTAATAACGATCTATCCAAAATGCCGCTAACAATGACAAAATATCTCTTACATATCTGTGGCCAATGATTTTAACGAATACTTTGACATAAAACGAATCTATTATTAAATAAATAAAATCTACTAATACTTCTTATGTTGATTTAAACTCAATACATACTTTTATTTCAGTGGTCTGACAATTCACGGCTTAGTGTAATTCCTCGTGCCCTGCATTGTAGCAAAAGGTTTCAGTTTCCATTAGGGTCCAGGTTGCATTTCAACCTAACCACGTTAACTTCTCACCAGAAAAACAATACTTCAATCTCACGCATATTAATACATGAACTGTTTCGCGTTTTAGTGCCAATAATGCATCGCGATATAATTTGGATCAAAAATCTTCAAGGGTTTTTGCACATTTCTTTTTTGTGATTCAGAGTGGTAGTAAAACGTTTGAATGGTTGACACAATTGGTGAACTCATAGGCTCAGTAATATTACACAGTGAAAGCAAAGGAAATTAAAATAAACCTTATGAACTTACATTATGCCACGTATTATTGTTCTAAGTGTAGTGTAGGATTGCACAGTTCCCGGATCAATGTGCAACTATTTCCATTCAAACGAATTAATAATTTCAATAATAGGACACAGTTTAAAATATTTTGAAATAAACTAAATTATTCATGCCCTATGCTGTAACATCAAATGCCACTTGTAATTCTGATCCATGCGAAGTAATACGCTAACCAAAATTTTCTCTACATTGATGCAAGAAATACAAAGCTGTTATCTTACATTTCTATGGACAAAGAATTTAAGGAATACTTCTACATATCAAAAGAATGTTACGTAAATATAAGCATCTAATGATTGATATGTCGATTTTAGCGCAATACATACTTTTATTTCAGTGTTCTGTGAGTTAATTTATTCATTGATGCTTGGAAATGTTATTAAATAGCGTGCATTCCCACAAATAATATCGTAAAGCGTGACGTCATAGTGCAATGTCATAGAATTACGTAATGGCGTGACATGATGTCAGCGTTACCTGCTACATTAAGCCTATTATACTAATAGATTCACCTTGTTCAATAGGAGCTTGTGGTTGATAGATTCAGCTGATATTCGTACTTGGCGGTCTACATCAGAACACAAGCGTTCAAATGCCCTATGGAGTATTTCCATCAAGTGATCATCTTCAGGTGTTTTGCACATAGACTCCATAGCAGGAAACAGGGCTACTGCCACTTGGCGTACTGTTGCAACATTATCCTCTATAACAATGAGACAGAATTTAACATAAAAGGATTACCAAAATGTATTTTATAATACGTGGAGGCCATATATAATAAATACTGGGCAGCAGAGAGTAATTACACTGGGAGAGGTTGTGACAGCACTGGGCAAAGATCAAAGCTCAACAGTTTAACAAGTGGTTCTAAGTAGGCCTATTTGAAACAAGAAGCAGGAGAAAATGGTAAATCATATCATGTTGTGTTAATACTAATTGGAAGTCTCCAGAATTACATCATATCATGTTGTGTTAATACTAATTGGAAGTCTCCAGAATTACTATGTGAGTAAACTGATATGGATTTTAATTCTGAAACTCGAATAATAATAAAGAATGAAGTTATATCACATAACTATGAAAGATTTATTACTATACCATTTTACATCACTTCAGTTACAGAGCTCACAGAACAGGTCCTTGCTAAAAGTAGAACTTCTGAAGCAAATAGGAAGATTCTAATATTTTATGAAGACAGAAAAAGATGAATTTAAGACGTTCCAAATTATATGAGAATAAATGGTGGAACAGATCAATCAAGAGCTATGAAGGAATAAAATTAGAAATATTTTTTTCAAACTTTCAGTCTCGATTGAAGGGATCACTGATCCCAGTTTATGTTTATGAGATGAAAATGGAAAGCTAGAATTAAACATTAAAAGAAATTTGTTATTCTGGCTAGGTACTTCAATAATCTATCTAATTTTAATGAATTGTTATAAATTATATTTTTAGAACTGGTAGGATACCCCATGAGTTTAAATAGGCACCACAAGGGGGTACCCAAAAGTAACAGGAATTTCTTTTTTAATTTTTTTATTAATTTTTTATGATCATTCTTCAATTTCCTTCTATATTTATTCCATTAGAGATAATATATTTTTCCAGTATTTCCTCTACTTTCCAAAAAAAAATTTAATTCCATTTGTTGTGATGATGGATAGTGCCTTAATCATTTTTGTTTTGGCCTCATCCATGTAGGCGAAACAATTTTCTTTTCTACTCTCTCTTCAACTGTGAGAATGAAAACAAGTCACACAGAGCTAAATCAAATGAATAGGCTAGACTGTGCATAGCAGGCATACCATTTCTTGTTAAAAACTGGTGCAATGTGAGAGCTGTGAGAGACTGAACACTGAACCAATCCTTCTCATCTACAAATCTTCTATTACAATTGACTGTATCAAGCTCCTAGATTTTTTCTATCTCACACTATCAATCTTCAAATACAATTTGGCGTTTTTTTTTTTTTTTTTTTAAATGTTATACATTCAAGAAGTTGAAGGCAGTTGGCTGTTGTTCATGAATCAATATTTCACCTTCTTCAAAATGGGTACGCACTCTTGAATTTACCCTTAGCAACATCCCTATAAGCTCTTTTAAATAATTCAGCAGTTTTTGAAGCCTTTTTCCAAAGAAGCAAGCAAAATTTCACATCCACACACTGTTCATGTAAGTCTTTCATGACCAAATCAAGCAAAATGTGAAACAGCTTCCACAAAAATCACAGATGTCTAACACAAGCATCCTAAGCAATGCCATTTAGCACACTTGCTCAGGAGGCAGATCTGTCAACTGTACAACAATTCCAATTACTTTTGGGTATCCCCTAATATTTCTCTCTGAATGTAAAAGAGGCAAGAAAGATGTCAGCAATGGCATAAGCATTTCAATATTGGCTGTTCCATCCAAGAACCAGAAATTTGCACTACATGACCACATTTGTCTTGATTGACCAAGACTCATTATTAAATGTACTGGGTTGGGTTTTGGGTGGATGATATATCCAAAAATTGTAAACTCTCACAAAAATTACATCAAATTCATACAGTGATGACCATCTGTGATCAAAATTGATTTCCTACAAGGCAAAGGTGTTTTTTTTTAAATTATGGCTTTATGCCTCATCAACATTGAGGTCATTAGAGGCGGGATGGAATTGGGGACAAGGAATGGGAAGGAATTCGGCCATGGCCATTTTGAAGGAAGCATCCCGGCATTCGCCTGGAGTGATTTGGGGAAACCATGGAAAACCCAAATCTGGATGCCCAGACAGGGATTCGAACAGCCATCCTCCTGAATGCGAGGCCAGAGCGTTAAAAGCTCACCACCACGCTCGGTACAAATTCATTTTGTAAAAGGCCATTTGAAAATGAAGTAAAATGCTGAGTCAAGAAGAAAGGAATGAAGACCTGATCAGATTAAGTCCCTACTTCAAAGGATGTATGTGGATTGTCTAGGCTTTGCAAACAATCTCTCCATTCCTGGTAACCTCACTTTAGTTATTAGGAAGCTCAGCTGGCGGGCCGAAATAGTTAAGAGAATGGAGTAAATGATGAGTCAAGAAGGCGGAAGTGCAGACCTGATCAGATTAAGTCCCAAACTCAAAAGAGTATATGTACACTATCTAGCCATTTTTGGTAACATTGTTAGGAAGCACAGCCAATTGGCAGAAATAGCTAAGAGAGTGGGAATTGTCCTTTTGATCTATATGATTATTTTATTTTTTTTTTACTTTTATTTCCTGATTTTACATAGCTTACTACCTTGTTACCTAAAGCAGGCCATTTAGTATTTTATTATAAAGGATTCATCAGATCTAAAGTATTCTAATAATTAATATACCATCTATACTAATTCACACCAAAATCAGCAAGTGTCTATGTATTTCCATAGTTCTAATCAATAAACTGTCTATACATGAATGATCTTCCTGCACCACTGCTGGCATGCACCGACATCCAGACCGCAGGCCATCTCTGCTCATGCTTCAGGGCGACTGCTGACATGCTAACCAACAAGTGCCATCAGCCACCTTCATGTTTCAGGTAGTGATCTCTTTCTTCTCCAGTTTGTCCTAGAAGCCACCTACTCCCACATCAGTAGTTCCCTCCTGGAATCAGAGCAGTCTGCTACCTCGGCCCAAAACAGAGGCACTGTGATGACTAGAATCTTTTCTGTCTTCCTGGTGCCAGCACCGCCTTAGTCGTGTGTAGTGCTTGTGATCACAGTTGGGTAGTTCTTTCCTCTTGAATTTCTTCTTCTACCCTTCCACCTTTCTGTTTCTTTCTTGTGATGTCCTCTATGCTCTGCTAATTTCAATTCAGCATATCTTGCTTTCTTGTACAGTGATGCTAGATTAGTAGCTTCATCTAGCAACTTCCAGAGATTGTTATCACACAGTATGTTGTATATTCTTCTATTCTGAAGTTCTAATTGAATGTGTGCTCTTGATTCTTCTGTTTGTTTGCATTCCCGTACCATTTGCTCAGGAGTACTTACTTCGCCACAGTTGCACCTGTTTGTTTCTTTGAGGCCTCTCTGTTCTAGGAAATTGTTGTATGGACCATGCCCAGATATGTTGTGCATGAACTCTGGAGATAGATGTTCATTATCAGTTCCAAGTCAATGCCCCAGAAAATTTATCCGCACACTGATCCCTGCAGCAGCCTTTCATCAGTCTTTTCTCTAAGTACTTGTTAGGGCACTGCTATTATGCATATCAATTTCTAAAATAATCTCTAAAACTGTTATATAGGTTTTCTGGACAGTTGATTTTTCTTAAGCTTTCAAACAGCGCAAGCCACCAAAGATTGTCAAAAGCGCCTTTTAACCTTTGTTCCTTTAGTTTCTTGCAATGTACATGATGATTGGATGGTCAATGGGAATGGAAATATTTGATGGGTCAAGAAATTCAAATGTAGAACTTCTATAACAAGAAGATGGTGACTGTTGGAGCCAAGCTTAGATGCTACGGCATGGTTATAAAACTGAAGATATTATAAGCCTTAGGGTCTTTTGCTATGAACTGATAGGAACTAGTGGACTAGTTCATTAGGAGAAAATGCAGGATATTAATAAAGATTTTAAACACCAGACTGGTTGATGCATTTGAGATCTAATGAAAAGTTAAACAACAAGATGGAATAAATAAAAGTTCTTGAAATCATCACCAGATGTCAGTGCTACACAATGAGGCTCCTGCATAATAATAAATCATTCTTTAAGAGTAAACATCAGTGCTCTGGATAGAGATCTGTGATGCAGACATCTCTTTGCTGTTGTTCCCGTGTAGTGATTTGTGAAGATTGTAAAAATCAAGATTCGAGCAGTGATTAAGTACTTTGTAAAGAAAGGAATGAAATTCATACCGAACATACTGGGGGACTCTGCTCCTTTATATTCAACTGTTTTCAATTGGAAAAATGAGTTTAAATTTGGTTGGGATATCTTAGATGATGATCCACATTGTGGTTGGGCAGGATGTGCCACTACCACAGAAATTATTGCAAAACTGTGAGTAATTGCTGAAGCTAAGGATGTCATCTGAATGGGCATATCACATTTGAAAAGTGGTATTGAGGATGTGGAAATTATGTGCTTGATGGGTGCTGTGACTCTTAACACTATATCATAAATGCATCAGATTGGAAATGTCTGAGAATTTGTGACCACAGAAGAAACTTGGGTCCACTACTATACCACAGAGACAAAAAACAGTAACAGCAGTAGAAACATGTTGAGTCACCACCACCAAAGAATGCAAAGGCAATACTGTTGGCTGTAAAGATCATGGCGTCAGTTTTAAGGGATGTGAAAGGAATTCTGCTGATAGATTATCTTCCCACAGGTCAAACAATTACAGTGCAATACTACACTTACCTCTTGAACCAAAAAGGTATGTGGAAAAAGGACAGCTTTTGCGTGAGAAGAAAGTAATCTTTCATCAAGAAAATGGCACATCTTCACACAAGAGTCATTGCCATAGCAAAAATACATCAACTAAGATATGAATTGTTGTCACGCATGCCTTATTCCCCTGATTTGGTTCCATAAGACTTCAATCTCTTCCCCAAGCTCAAAATTGACTGAAATATTTTGTAAACTTTGACAAGATAAATTGCACTGCATCAATTATACTTCTCTATTTTGATTGGTAAGAGTTTCAGTTTTTAAAGCTTAATATGACAATAATTAAGTAAAAATAGAGTAGCGAGAAAAACAGTGTTATATGATGATGGAAACTATCATTAATTATAATTGAGGGTTAATCAGGGAAAAAATCTTTTTGTTTCATTTAATTTACTGCAGAAAAAAGCATTTAGATGAAAATTAAGACACACAAAAAAGATTTATAATAATTCAGTAATAATGATGTTTACTTTCTATATGTACAGATAAAATATGTTTTTTATTATTTATTTATATAATTTAGCCAGGTTTTACTCAAAACTGTAAACAGAAAATATTTTTATTATGTGAAGTACACTGTGTTGAACAATTAGTTTAATTACTGACTGTGTTTTAGCATTAAATAAAAATCTGCTTACCTGGAAAAACAAACTATACAGTTAAATGTCACTATTTTCATACAAAAAAGTAAATACTAAATAAAAATTATAATTTTGTATACCTGACAATGAGATGACATGGGTAAAGAACCATTTTTTAAAATAGGAATGTGAGAAAATCTCCAAAGCTGCAAAACACATCCACAGATAACATTTTCGGTGATATGAGTTCTTGTTCTGCTTCAAGTCTGTAACACAACACCAATGTACCATGTAAAATATATCTGAAATGTTTTTTTGGAAAGCTCCTGGAAGACACAGTTGTTCAAATTGATCACTTAAAATACAAGAACTAGGAAAATTGCTATACTGGTTTCATAAAATGAAATAAACCTTGTAATGATGCAGCTTAATATTTATTTGGAAAGGATTATCTACTATTAAAATCAATGTTGAAAATTTTTTCCAGGCTGCAGTGTTTTAAAATAATTTAGTATTATTTCCAGTAAACAGCATCTCAATCAAAGCTCCAAGAAGTAAATGAAAATTTGGATGAAATCGACAAGGGAAGCAAGTTGACAGTGTAGCCATAGATTTTTAAAGATATTTGAAAGAGTCTTAAAATGATGTTAAATAAGGAAAAAAACACTGGAGTGGATGAAAAAGTAATTTGCTGGGTAGAGGAACTCTTAAAAATTAGAAAACAAAGAGTTAGGATAGGAAATTCAGGAGGTGAATATGGGTTTGTCACAAGGTAGTTCATTATTCTAATGAATGATTGTGTTGATGGTTTACACTCAAAAGTTAGGTTATATATGACTGGAGGTTTTCTCGGTGTTGAAAATGAATAAAATTTCTCGGGTAACTATACGAGTAAGTCCATCGATTATTTTGGCAGTCACAATCTCTGCTGTCAAGTGACTGCTGCCAGTAGAGCAGCCCTTTAACCTAATGGTAGCAGTCACTTGACAATGGTGGCAGAGGTTATGACTGCCAAAACGTCATGTATGATCGATCGACTAACTTGGCTAGTTACCCGAGAAAATTTTATTCAAAAGTTAGATTATTCGAAGATGACATGATGGAATATAATAAGAACAAAACTGGAGAAGACTGAACAGCTGCAGTGTGACATGGACAGTATAGCTGACTGGGTGGGTCAACATGGTATAAAGATAAATGCCTAGAAGAGTCAGCTTATTAGGTACACACAGGTTCTTTATGAGGGGGGAATGATTGATAAAGGCTTCAAGTGTAAACATATTAGCATTACATTTGATAATAAACTCAACTGGGCAAGTGGTAGGAAAACATTGCAAAATCCTTCATTTATTGGAAAACAGTGATAAGAGGATATACCAGAAGTGAGGGAACTGGGTTATGAACTTTGATCAGACTATTGCCTGAATAGGATGGTGTAATATGGGACCTACATTATGGGTATCAAATACAAATGTTGTAATTAATACAAAAGAGAATACCTAGATTTGTCTGTGGAAATTACCACAAAAGTAATTGACATGATAAAGAAGAAGGTTTGAAATTTACTGGAAATCAGATGGAGAACAAAGAGAGTTCTAGAAGTGTATAAGACATACAGGTTAGGATCAAAAAGTAGTAGGACTGAATTTCTGTAGAGTGAACAGAGTGCTGGAGGGGTGTCATACCATGAGGGTGTGGTAGTGGGGAGTCTTCTGAAGAGACCAATATTTTTTCCAGTCACCTGTGGGCAAGTGGAGAGTAAGCACGTTGATTTCCGCGAACCTCTGTTAAGAAGTGTCATTGCGATCAAAGATGGAGAAAAATATCGAGCAGCGCTACAACATCAAATTCTTCATCAAACTCGGGAAAACCGCAATGGAGAACATCAGAATAATTAAGGGCACCTATGGGGATGCTGCCATGAGCCACTCAATAGTGTTTGAGTGGCATAAGCTGTTCCAGGAGGAGCAGGAGCTCGTCGAAGATGACAAGCGTTCCGGTCGCCCGTCAACTTAAAGTATTGATAAAAATGTGGCCAAAGTGAAGGCATTCTGGACTCTGACTGGCCTACAAACATTTGTCTGATTCTTGATGAGTTAGGGATTTCATACGGTAGCATCAAAAAAATTATTACTGAGGATTTGGCTATGTGAAAGCTGTGTGCTAAGTTAGTTCCAAGAGTTCTGAGTGATGAACAAAAAGATAATCGTGTGCAAATTTCCCAAGAACTTCGGAAGTGTACCCAAAAAAAAAAAACCAACAAATTTCCTTGACAATGTGATTACCAGTTACAAAATTTGGTGTATTGAATACGACCCGGAGATTAAATGCCAAAGGGCCAAGTGGCACACCAACAAGTCCCCGTGTCCGAAGAAAGCCAGAACGAGCAAGTCAAGGGTCAAATCAATGCTCATCTGCTTTTTTTAACATCATGGTATGGTTCACAGGGAGTTCATACCCCATGGACAGACTGTGAATGCCAGTTTTTACGTGGACGTTGTAACAGCCCTCATACCTGAATTTTGAATAGTATTGTACTGTATGAAGTATTTGCAGTGAGCTAAAGTTTGCTTGAATATGATCTGGTATGTTTGTTTTGTAATTTCTTGTAAATCACTGTATATACACTTTGTTTTATGTAAGAAAATTATTTAAAGTCCATTTAATATGTTTAGGAACCGAATGGTGCAAGAGAATTTCTTAAATGTTTGTAATTCCATATATTAATGTAAGTTACGATGTCTACAGGACAATTTTCTACAGTTTGAGATGATTTCTGCAAATAAGTTTGTATTTAAGTATCTCTAATTACCATTTCTGATCATTTTGTAATGTTGTTAATTAATTTTGTATTAATTCCGATTGTTTTTAATATGTTTGATTGTTTGAGTGATTGTTAATGTTCGAGAAATATCAGGCGGATGCCTTTGAAGAATTCTCGTAATTTTGATAGAGACTATATAAACAGATCGGCTGGACAGAGCAGTTAGTTGACTTCATTCAGTATTCAGTTTTACAGAGAGATTCATCCAGTTAGTTCACAGAGATTTTATTTGCAACGGCTCAGAAGTGCATCTCTGTATTGTATCTATGCTTGTGAACATCGCTGACTTTGTTTTGAAAACAATAAACAAATCTTTAACATAAACTTCTGGTGGACTTTTTAATTAATCAGTATATATAAATTAAACCACCGAAGAACGTAATATGGCGACAGTTGACAGTGACGAGAAGTTATTAACATCTGTGAGATGTTAATCTTCTAAAAGAATCTGCAGCAAATTGCGACGAGGTATCGGCGGACTGCAACACGACATTTAGAACGGCGACACGGGTTGGACGGCGTCGACTTCAATCTGAATAGTAATTGACAGCACTCATCGGTGATTTTCCTTCGACGTCTGCAATCGGCAATAACTTTCCGACGGCAAGCGGATTTTCGGCGACCTCAAGATCAAGTCTTCCAGCAGTACAGTGTTTTGAGTGTGGAAAGAGTGATTAAGTGTTTTAATCCGTGAAAAAAGTGGTGTTCAGTGGTGAAAAGTGTTGCTAGCTGAAATTTAAGGTGACGAAAAGTATTACAAAAGTAAGTACTGAATATTCAAATTCTGCTTTTGCATGTTATTTTGTGGCAGGTTAGAAAATTTTAATTCTTCTTAACTTTGTTTTCATGTTGATTTTGCTAGTTACTGAAAATAGTCAAAATCTACAAGAATTTCTAGAATCTTTTGTAGCCAAATTTGACAGCAAATTTTCTGAAATTAAGTCTCAGTTTTCCGAATTTGATGGCAAATTTTCAGAATTTAAAAATGGGTTAAATCTCGATGGAAAATTTTCTGAGATCAATTCTCAAGTTTTTTAATTTAGAAGTGAGTTAAGGAATGATAATGACAGAAAATTTGCTGAAATCAATGATAAGTTTTCTCAACTGCAACAAAACAATGATAAAACATTCTCTGATTTGACTAAATGTTTTGATATTAAAATCACAGAGCAATTTCAGGGTTTTAGCTCTCAATTCAAGGAGGATATTAACAATTTAGATTCTAAATTGGGGAAGGTAGTAACTGAGTGTCAGGAGAAATTTGAAAAGGTTACAGAAATTTGTGAACCGAATAAGACTGAATGTGTAAATTTGATTTATAAAGAAGTCAGTGAAAATTGTGATAAGATGAAGGAGGAATATGTTGCTTTATTCCAAGCCAGTGATAGTAAAGCTGCTCAAAGTGTTAATGAGTTGAGACAAGAGGTGGGATTAAATATTAATACATTGGTGCAGCAGCAGGAACAGTTAGCGCAGGGATTAAAAAGTAACGTTCATCAGTTAGAGAAAAGGGTTACTGGGTTGCAGATACAGTTAAGTCAAGCTCCCACACTAGGTAACACAATTGTTAGTGCTGACATTAAGGACGAATTTGAATTCTATGATGACAGTGGAAGACTTCACCCTATTGAGTTTATAGATAATTTTGAAAGATCAGACTGTTTTAATTTGTTTCCTGACAGTAAGAAAATTGCACTTGTGGGTAAACATCTAAAATCTTATCCTAGGACATGGGGTGATAGACAAGCTAGGGAAGTGACTAACTACAAGCTGTTTAAAGAAAACTTTTTGAAACATTTTTGGTCGACAAGCAGGCAGATTCAAGAAAAGAGAGAGTTGATGACTGGTAGGCCCTATAAACATGGTAGGGAAACTCAGCATGATTTTTTTCATAAATGGTGGATCTGTTGTAAGTATTTAGACCATCCTTATGGAGAGGAGGAATTCATTGATTTGATAGGAGCTAGGCTACCTCAGCAAACAAGAAATTTAATTGCCACTTTGGATGTAGTAAATGTGGATTGGGTTTCTGAATTGTTGAGACGCTTGGATGCCCAGGAGTCATTCAATGAACAACATTACCACCATCAGCACCATAGGAAGGGCAGCAGGAGTCCCCCTAGAAGGGGTAATGGGTCAAGGGATGGTAGATCTAGGGGATGGGGTCGTGATAATTACGCAAGGAGGAATGATAATGGGGGAGTGAGAGAACAGAACCCTCAATCTGAAAGGGGAAGGCAGCATGGGGGGCAGGCAAACTAAAGACCACCCCTGTGATGGGCCCCGCAGTGGTGGACAAGAATGTGGGTCTAGGTACCAACTGCTATAGAGTTAATACCATTTTTATGAATAATCCCCGAGAAGATTTATTGGAAGAGGTGGAGGATAAGGATAAGTTTTAGATAAAGTTCCCATAGTGCAAATTAATGCTTTTAATAAACAAATAGATGCTCTTATTGACACTGGGTCACAGGTTTCTTGCCTTGCTGAGGGATTATTTGATGAAATTGAAAGCACCAATCAAATTGAAGTGTTACCCGTTAAGCAGGAAATGTTGATGGAAGGGTGTATGGGGACTGTAAATGTAGAAATACCCATGTATGTAGTCCCTAAGTTGAATGTTAATTGCATTTTAGGCATGGATTGGCTTACAAAAGTAAAGGCTTTGGTAGACTGTGGAGAAGGTAACTTACGGATTAAATTAGACAGTGGGGAATACTGGGTTGATTTTGAGAAGACTGTTTGGAAAGGCATACAAGAAGTAGATCATGTGAGAGTTAAATATAAGAATGCTGGTGTAGCTAGAGTTTGTGACGAACTATTACGACAGATTTGTGTAAATGTGTTAAGGCAGAGTAATGAGATTAATAGTCCGATTGAAGGTCAGGAGATAAGCGAAGGAAACATTATTAATTACCCAAACAGTATGAAACTATTGCCGTCAGACCAACAAGAAACGCTGTAATGTCTAATTGAAGAATATAGGGACGTATTTTCTGACAAACCAGGTCTAATCAAAAATTATGAGTGCAAGCTTACTGTAAAGTCTGAAGAGCCTTTCTTTATTAAGCCATATCCAATCCCTTTGACCAGAAGAGATGAAGTGAATAAGGCAGCGAGTGAATAGTGGCCATGTATAAGACATTTGCGAGACTATCAGTTTGGTTGTCACTAATGAGTTTGAAATCAGTCCCATCGAACTGCTCCGCCTTGACAACTTCGACTCACCTTCAGCGTTTGTAATCATTAGACGTTTCCTTTTTCTCTCTGACCTTCTGTCACGCGAACATATTGCAGCTTGCAGTAAAATATTTATAACCAGTTAACAGCTTCGTAATTGGTCGTCTTGTTACATAGCGTTAGAATGGCGGGATTACTCACATCAAGGAGTCCTTACAATAATCCCTTGGTTGTTGTAATAAAACCAGACAATTCTGTGCGACTAGTGCTGGATGCTCGCACATTAAACAAGCATTTAGTAACAGAACGGGATCATCCTCCACCTATCAGTGAGTTGTTGCATAGGTTTAAAGGTAAAAGATATATTTCGTCTATCGATCTGACTACGTCCTATTGGCAAGTCCCACTTTCAGAAGAATCCCGGAAATACACTGCCTTTCTATTTGATGGCCGTTGTTATAATTTTCGAGTTTTACCATTTGGGTTAAATATTTCAGTGGCTTCCTTTATTCGTGCTTTGGATAGTGTGTTATGAAAAGAACTGCTTGAACAAGTAGAGATATATGTAGACGATATTCTTATAATGTCAAACACTTGAGGAACATTAGGTGCTACTTAGAAAAGTTTTAGAAGCATTGAGAAAGGGGGGTACGACTATTGAGTTAAAGAAATGTACATTTTTGCAAAAAGAGGTTGAATTTTTGGGCCATCGTATTACACCACAGGGGATCTTGCCCAGCAATGATAAAATAAATGCCATTAAGAATTTTCCCCGACCTAGAGATAAAAAACAATTAAAGAGTTTCTTTGGATTGTGTGAATATCATAGGAGATTTCTTCAGGGACAAGCTTTAAATAGTCCAGCCTTAAGAGATTTGGTTAAAACAAGTGTCAAGTGGGTGTGGTCCTCAGAATGTGAAAGAGATTTTCAAAAAATCAAAGATAAATTGTGTAATGCCAATATCCTCTATTATCCAGACTGGGATCTAGATTTTTGCCTTGCCGCAGATAGTTCTGACTACGGTTTAGGAGTACATGTCTTCCAGGAAGTAGAAATCAATAGAGAACCGGATTCTAGGACTATTGCCTTTGCCAGTAGAAAACTACAACCAGCTGAAACTAGATACACAATTACTGAAAGGAAGGCCTTATCTATTATGTGGGGTTTGACTAAGTTTAGGTACCTACTGTTAGGTAGAAAAATTATTGTATATACGGACCATAAGGCTCTTTCATTTTTATTAGAGTGTAAGTTAGTCCACAGTCGGTTAACCCGTTGGGCATTGGTCCTGCAGGAATATAATTTAGAGATTCAGTATAGACCTGCTAGTAAAAATCAATTTGCAGATGCTTTGTCAGGTCTACTGTTAGGTCTAGATTCTGAAAAGAGATGTCTAGGACCACAGACTGAGGTTAGAATTGCTTATCTAAAAGGAGTACCGTATGAGACTGAGGTTAAGTATTCCTTGAGACAAATCAACGAGAAAAAGGACAAAGATGTAGCTATAGCAGAAGTAAAAACTAATCTCGATAACCCAGAATACAAAGATAATCTTCAGAAATATTATACTTTGCATGGAGGAGTATTATTTAGAAGGACCAATGAAGAAGATGATGGATGGAAGTTATGGCTTCCAGAAAGTTTGGTTGAAAAAATTGTTTGGCATCAGCACTATAGTTATGGACATTATGGGCCATCCAAGTGTTACCGAGTGTTAAGGGAAGATACATATTTCTATAATATGAGAAAGAAGATTTCCAAGCTATTAAAATCTTGTCAAGTGTGTCAAAGATCTAAAATAGATAGTGTTAAACGAGTGGGAAAAATGCAAAATATCATCCCAAGTAGTGTATTGGAATTAGTTTCTGCTGATGTTCTTGGCCCCCTACCCATGTCTCGGGGGTAGGTGACCCAGGTTTTAGTTTTATTTGATGTTTTTTCCAAGTTCGTTAAACTTTACCCTGTAAAGAAGTCTATGGCTAAAATTTTGGTTAGCAAAGTGATTGATGAATATTGTCAGAAGGTAGGTAAACCTAAGAGGGTGCTTTCGGACAATGCCCCGCAATTCACTAGTAAAGTGTGGATTGGAAAACTTGAACAAGAAGGGATAGAGGTTATACATACTTCTGCTTATCATCCAGCAGGAAATCCCGTAGAATGCCTAATGAGGGAAATAGGACGTTGGTTTAGGACATATTGTACAGACCAACACAGTAAGAGGGCATTTTTTTTTTTTTACTGTCGTCAGTCTTTAGACTGGTTTGATGCAATCCTCCATCCCTTCCTATCCTGTGCTAACCTTTTCGTTTCTACATACCCCTTACAACCCACGTCCTCATATATCTGCTTCATATATTCTAATCTCTGTCTACCTCTACAGTTCTTACCTTCGACTGTTCCCTAGGCATACGAAGTAGAAAATTTTGAAAATGTAATTAATTCTATACCTAGTGATACAACTGAAATACCACCCATTGAGCTGATGTTTAAGAAACCGGCTAACAGATTAATTCGAGAATGTGTTAGTTTTCCAAATAGAAAGAGTTTCAACTATGAGGAAAAGGTAGCTTTAGCTCTTAAAAATTTAAAGGAGAAGGCAACAAGGAGAAAGAAAAAGCATGATTAAGGTCAGAAGTGTATAGAATATAAAGGTGGAAGAAAACTGGAAAGTTAGAAAAAAATAACTTACATGGTTTTGGGTTTCCAAGAGAAATCTTGGAACCCACTTATAGAATTAGTTTTTTGGACTGCATGGTTTGAGGAGGGGTCAACAACCTGTAAATATCTAATTTTGTAAATAAATTTGTCAATTGATGCATGTAAATAGTTTGTGTGAATACTTAAGTTCAAATGCAGATGTAATAATACTGAATGTTTAAGATGTAAGCATTTCACTGTATAAAGCAATTTGTGACAGTTTTGTGTAGACACTTTTGGTGTTTTCGTGATGTTGTGACTTTCTACATTGTGGTGACAAATTATCAGCTGTAAAATGTAAACAGACTGTTGTCATTAACAAGCAGACATCAAGTGTGTAAGTCTAAGTGAAAAATTAATGGTAACTTAAGGTAATAGCATTGAATGTTTGTTGGGTAAAACAGTAAGTGAAAAAATGATTGGATCTGAAAAAAGACAATTATTGTAACCAAAATCAGTGTCATGGACTATGTGCAGATGTTGTATGTAATGAAGAATTGTATTTGTTCATTGTAAAAATCATTATGGTTGATTGTGTAATCTGTTTGTGTTGACATTATGTGCTTAGATTCGTGACGGATTCAATCAATTTTAACTGTGTAAAATTAAGTGAATCCTGGGGAGGGGTTGTAACAGCCCTCATACCTGAATTTTGAATAGTATTGTACTGTATGAAGTATTTGTAGTGAGCTAAAGTTTTCTTGAATATGATCTGGTTGGTTTGTTTTGTAATTTCTTGTAAATCACTGTATATAGACTTTGTTTTATGTAAGAAAATTATTTAAAGTCCATTTAATATATATATATATATATATATAATTTAATATGTTTAGGAACCGAATGGTGCAAGAGAATTTCTTAAATGTTTGCAATTCTATGTATTAATGTAAGTTACGATGTCTACAGGACAATTTTCTACAATTTGAGATGATTTCTGCAAATAAGTTTGTATTTAAGTATCTCTATTTACCATTTCTGATCATTTTGTAATGTTGTTAATTAATTCCAATTGTTTTTAATATGTTTGATTGTTTGAGTGATTGTTAATGTTCGAGAAATATCGGGCGGATGCCTTTGAAGAATTCTTGTAATTTTGATAGAGACTATATAAACAGATCGGCTAGACATAGCAGTTAGTTGACTTCATTCAGTATTCAGTTTTACAGAGAGATTCATCCAGTTAGTTCACAGAGATTTTATTTGCAACGGCTCAGAAGTGCATCTCTGTATTGTATCTATGCTTGTGAATATCACTAACTTCGTTTTGAAAACTATAAACAAATCTTCAACATAACCTTCTGGTGGACTTTTTAATTAATCAGTATATTTAAATTAAACCACCGAAGAATCTAATAACGTGCTTGACAGGTTGTGAAAATGCGTCCACCGCGTTCGGTCAGACATCACCAATTCTTGGAAGCTTCACCATAACAATCCGCCATGCCACACAGCACTGCTCATGAAGGAGTTTCTGGCCAAGCACAGGGTTGCCACATTACCTCACCCCCCCTATAGTACAGATCTGGCACCGCCGGACTTCTTCCTCTTTCCTCGGTTCAAGCAGAACCTCAAGGGAAACCGATACAGCTCCTTAAAAGACATCCAAGAGACCG
Source organism: Vandiemenella viatica (assembly GCA_031002005.1). NCBI lineage: Eukaryota > Metazoa > Arthropoda > Insecta > Orthoptera > Morabidae > Vandiemenella > Vandiemenella viatica. The sequence continues at coordinate 116,754 of JARYHS010010741.1, read as the reverse complement.
TTACAGCATCTCTGAAGAAGATCTCAGAAAATGAGTTCCAGAAGGCATACATACAATGGGAATTGCTTTATACGCGTTGTGTCAAAATACAAGGGTGCTATTTCGAGGGCTACTAAGGATTTGTACAGATTAGTTCAGTAAAAAAATTTAAATGAATACAGTCCTACTACTTTCAGATCCTACCGTGTTTGTGGGGAATAAGGCTTGGAAATACAAGTTCAAAAAGTAAGGTGACTTTTTTAATTTCACCAGATACATACGGTTGATTTTTTTAAAATTTTGGTACATTTGTCCAACACATCTTCACAGTTTCATTCGTTGCATTGTTTGTGAGAGGCATAATTGTTATGTCTTTATGTGTTCGGCGATTTTCTGTTGTTGAAAAAAAAAATTAAACAAAGAGTTTGCATCAAATTTTGTGTGTTTGTATTTATTTATTTTTCTTTTTGCTGTCATTAGTCTTTTGACTGGTTTGTTGCAATCCTCCATCCCTTCCTATCTTGTGCTAACCTCTTCATCTCTACATATCCCCTACAACCCACGTCCTCAATTATCTGCTTCATATACTCTAATCTCTGTTTTCCTCTACAGTTCTTACCTTTGACTGTTCCCTCCACCAGCAAGTTAAAATCCAGCATGTCTCAAAATATGACCTACCAGCCTGTCTCTTCTTTCTGTAAGATTCTTCCACAAACTTCTTTCCTCATCAATCATTTCCAAAACTCGTTCATTTCTTACTTTGTCTGTCCACTTAATTTTCAGCATTCTTCTGTAGCACCACATTTCAAATGCTTCATTCTTCTTTCTTTCAGGTATTCTTAAAGTCCATGTTTCGCTACCATAAAGGGCTGTGCTCCACACAAAGAGTTTTAAAAAGTTTTTTCTAATTCCTAGATCAATACTTGAAACTAAAAGATTTCTCTTTTTCATGAAGGCTCTTTTGCTAGTGCTATTCTGCTTTTAACATCATTCTTGCGTCGGCCATCGGTTGTAATTTTGCTTCCTAAGTAACAGAATTCACTTACTTCTCCAATTGTATCCAATACTATTTCTATATTTAATCTACTAGTATTGGTATAATTTCTGCTACATTTCATCACTTTAGTCTTGCTTTGATTTATATTCAGTCCGAAATCATCCTTCAGTATTTTGTTATGTCATTCAGTAATTTCTCAATGTCCTCAGCCCTTTCTGCTAACAAGACAATGTCATCAGCAAATGCTCCCAAACACTTGAAATATTAACAGTGACATATGGTGAATCTACTTTGAGTAAAAAAAAAAATGTTTATAAGGGGTACAAGCTCTTCCAAGATGGTCGAGAAGATGTCAATGACGAACCTCACTCTGGGTGCCCCAGCATGTCAACAACTGATGAAAACATTGAATAAGTGAAAATGGTGTTGGAGAGTCATCGAATCACCATTAGAGAAGTCGGCATCTTGTTTGACTCGTGCCATGCAATTTGTGTTAGCGAAGTTTGTTCCGAAACTGCCAAATTTTGACCAGAAGAACCGTTGCATGAGCATCGGTCAGGAGCTGTTGAATGACGTCAAAGATAATCCTGATTTGCTCAAAAGGGTCATTACTGGTGAAGAATCAGGGGTATATTGTTATGACATTGAAACCAAGGCCCAATCATCCCAATGGAAGAGCCAAGGACGAAAAAAGCATGCAAAGTTCAATCCACTGTCAAGGTTTTTCTCACCAAGCATGGTGGGTGAGCGGCTAACGTTCAGGCCTTGTATTCGGTAGGACAGCAGTTCGAATCCCCATCCGGGCATCCAGATTTGAGTTTTCCATGGTTTCCTCAAATCACTCCAGGCAAATACCGGGATGCTTCCTTCAAAAAGGCCATGGCCAAATTCCTCCCTATCATTTACAACTAGCCTGCAATAAGGCAGTAATTTGAAGATATGCCACTTTATTGTATTTGAATAAAATATTGCAGGGTTCAGTTCAGTAAGTTTAACATTGGGTAGTAATTTCGCTGAGTTCAGAAAGATTTATTAAATTTATAAGGGCTTCAAAGTTATGGTGCACATAAGGAATCCTAAATGCACATTAAAATTGAGAAGGAAGCTGAGCGAGTGGTTTGAAAATTGTGTACACTAGCTCAAAAAGGACAAAATATGAAATAAATAAATTAATGATTTGGTGGTGTTAAAAGAACCCAGAAGTGAGATTTTAACGCACAGCGTTAATGAAAAGACCACAGAATGATTGAAATAGTTTTTAGGACTTCAAAAGACATACGAATCCAAACTACTCTCTCATCAGGCGAAATACAAGCATTGTAATAGTAAAGCCACAATATTTATATGCAGCAGAAAAACTAACAAGAAATGGACTGACAGAAATAGAAAAGACAGGAAGGAAGTTTTTAAGGAAGATCATGGGACCAAAAAAGTAGCAGAAAGCAAATTTAATTTCCATTTGAGATCAAACCAAAAATTATATATTAAGTTTGAAAATGTATCAAATACAAGTAAAAAAAGTAAATTAGCTTTCTATAGCCATATCAAGGGAATTGAATAAGAAAAAATGGTATTGAAAATCCTCAACTTTCAGGAGAGGAGTAGAGAGAACTTCAAATGCAATGGGTGAAAGAAGTCAACCAGGATCTGAAAAGGTGTGTTATCAAGTGGAAGACATTTAATAAAAATAAAATATCTGGGTATTAATGGAGTTAGAGTATTTAATATGAATACCTAATACATAAATTATCAAATGGATTTTCAACTAGCCTGTAATGAGGCAGTAATTTGAAGATATACCACTTTATTGCATTTGAATAAAATATTGCAGGGTTAAATTCAGTAAATTTAACATCAGGCAGTAATTTCCCTATGAGTTCAGAAGGAAAAATTGTGGAGGATGAACGTCATTCCCAGCCACCATCATCTATAGTAAGTGTTGGGCTGAATTTCCCTTCCTTAATTTCACAGCTTGAAAGCATTTTTCTGCTAATTATTACTGTTAATAATTAGGTGGAATATTCATTAACAAGGTAAGTTTTTGCACCTAAAATACTATGAATCTTGTTATGGTTAATGCCATGGGAATCAAACATATTGTTGACTGCATTCATATTACTTTTTGTGTTGTTGAAAACTTGTTCTAAAATTTCATCTGATGGGTTTACTTTCCTATAATGTGTGTTTAGTAATACAGATAATAAAAAATTAGGAAAATATCTAAGTAATGTATAACCAAACAAGGATAGGGCTTGTAAGCCCATCAGTGAGAGAGAGAGAGAGAGAGAGAGAGAGAGAGAGAGAGCGTGTGCACGTGTGCACGTGCGCTCTTATTCATATTTCTCCTGGCTCCAACTATGATAGGTAGTTGGCTTACTTTCACTTAAATAATATTAATACTGTTATCTTTAAACATTCTTATTTAAAATAAACATGAGTATATGCATTTGCATATCTGTTCTAACAAATTTAAGGAATTTAACTACATCAAACTAACAAGTTAGATTATGCATATCATAATAGAAGTTAAGAAACTTCAGAATTTAGGAAACCATAAACTTCAGATATCTGTGTTAGATAAATTATACCTGTACAAGCTTCTCAAAACAAAAAATGGGGGATAAATGGCACATTTAAAATTTTTGTAAGAGTCATAATCCTTTAATAGTTTATCATCAATGGTTATGATATATGAATACATTAGATTAAAGAGCAAAGGTCATCCATTATTACACAAGACTTGCAAATGAAATATGCTACGGTAATGAGATACAAATGCCTAAATATTTTTTACAAACAAGATAGTTCCAACATTTTCTAAATAAAATTTCAACCACTAAAAAAATTTGGAGGTATCTACAAAAAAATCTCAGTAAATATAGACAGAGATAGTTCAAGAGTAAACAAACTACTAACTGTAATTGAAAGTACTTCCACACAATACCTGCTACTGACTTTTGACAAGCATGTTGCGAATTTCGGCCTGCTGTTGTGGTTTCTCATTAAATCTCAGAATGAAAAGAATTGTGCGCAGCACAGCACATCGACTTGGAAGCTGTCTCTGTAACACATTTCAGAAAAACTTCAGTGTGACTAAATATTTACTTCAAAGCACTTTCTGAATTTCAAAAGACTAGGGTTGTTGTGGCAAACAGTGTAGGACCAGAGAAGGTTTGACAAAAATATCTACATAAAAATTCATTAGTCTGACCAGTGTTGGGTATAACAGGTGAGGAGGGAAGATGTTATCTGATATATATGAGGGGGTACCCAAAAAAACTGGAATTATTTTTTAAAAGCTATATATTTTCAAATTTGTTACAAAACAATCTTATCCCCTTCAAAATACTCTCCACTACAACTAATAGATTTGTCCCCACCGTTGCTTCCACTGTTTGAAACATTTTCTGTACATTCCCAGCACTCTCTTTACCCTCCTCCTGTCCTCTCATGACTCCAAATACAACTCCTTTACCATGATACTGACTGGGTCCTGCGACAATTTCCACAAAACCACCTGGCTGCTATTCTTTACACGCCCTCCAACTCTTGTATTTGATACCCGAAATGTGGGTCCCAAACTACACCACCATATTCAACCAATGATCTGACCAAAGTTTTATAACCCAATTCCCTAACTTCTTTGGTACATCCTCTCATCACCCTCTCCAGTAAATGTTTGCATATGTTTTAGTAAATCAACCACAACCAATCAAGTATAGTATTTTTTCCAGTGACATTCGTTTACTTTGAAAGATTGAGAAACTAAAAGAAATCTAGAACAATATTATCATAATGAAGATACAATCAATTACTACTATAACAAGTAAATTTCCATTTCATAGGAGAATTAATTGATTGAAGTGACATATTGACAAAATAAAATGTTTGGAAGTTAAATTATATTCACTGTTGGTAATAAGTAATGCATATTTGATGGTTGTAAGCTACCTTACAATTTGTATTTCCAATAGTTAGTTAAAAACCGAGGGGAATTGGGGTTAACATTGATACATGATACCGCAGCCTAAAATCGAATCAACAACACATTAAAGCAAGAAAAGTAAATAAACAGGACATAGTAATAATAAATAAACAGTTTCCAGTAAAATAGCACTTGTAAACTTACCTAAATGAGCGTAATCCATAGGTATCCAAAGGTGCAAGTAAACAGATTTGGTTAAGCAAACGTATCCCTCATATTCCACACATCTCGACACAGTAAAGCATTTTTATAATAATAATTTCACCATTTTATATTAAATTCACTAATAACTTGCAGTTTCAAATAGTTCAATAGAGCAGTAAATATGACTTTTAAACAAATCTTCCATGTGCTAACTTCAATAAAAATTTTCAATCCAGTCAAGTAATTTCAGAGCTCTAAAAGTAGATTTAATGACACTAAATAACAGGCAGATTAATATTCTTTAAGTTTCCAATGGCTATTAACGGTTTAATAAAAGATATAAATAAGTTGAAAATCGTAATCCTACTATGCAGTTACCGCCGACTTGTAAATAGAATCTTGATCTGGTAAACATATTTCAGGAGCTAAAAACTTTTGTAAAGCACTTTAATAAAATAAAGAAAGACTTTAAAAATAGTATCAGGCTGAAATAAATTGTAAATAAAAAGTGAATAAAGTTGAGTAATGCTGCAAAACTACCAAATTTTAGAAATTCCATAACTTTTGATACACTTAACCGATTTGAAAGATTTTTACCTTTTTGAAATCAGCAGGACCACAAGAACAGTTTGGTAATAGTTTAAACTTGATATTCGGGAAATCAGCAAGATCACTTTCCGGAAGTGATGATTTGCATTTTCAAAGTCGGCTAGCTTTCCTATTACACCAATTTGAAAAATAGTTTACACCAGTTCGAAAGCACTGAGAGAAAAAGTTCACATAGCACAGCACATGTTGAAACACACTCTACATTTTGTGATTTTCTGGAAGCCCTCAGCTTAAATAAAAAATATAACACCTGTTGACTCTTGCGGTTTTTTGTATTTTTCGATATAAGGAAGTCCGCGACCGGCCTCCTGGCACAATTCGGAAGTCTCTGGTCGGGTTAACACATATAGTGTTAAACGAAATTAGGCGCTCTCAGTGCGCGGGCATTGATGGGTAACCGGAAACCTTGATGGCGGGCGTATCAGGGAGGACATCTTTGAAGTTGTTGTTGTTGTTTTAGGGCGCGTCGACATCGAGGTCATTAGCGTAACATCTTTGAAAAACTGAACTTTGTTAGACATGTGATACTTCGATAGTAGAACTTTATTTTCTGACCGGGGTTGGGCGAGTCTGTTCTGCTTCATTACTTGTGATCTTACGTGTGACGTTTAGTCTGATGCCTCAGCTAACTGACATTTAATGTAATTTGTGAAATTTCCAGAATATATATTTTTCGTGACATGGACTTCAACAATTTTCATTTCTAAATTAGTACCCTCCTTACATAGGGTTAATTTTGTAAGTGGCAGTCGTCTTTATAATACAGTTAGCAATTTTCCGAAGGTAACTCACGGTTTTAGAACATTTCTTGTCTTTTCACAGTATTTGAAAGAACTCCAGTTTAGGTTTACAAGTCGATACGCACCCCGGTATTCCAGCTTCGACCCTAACATGGTCTTGAACACGAAAGTGAACAGTATAAAAACTTTAGTGTAGAATCCGCCCAGAGCTTCCTTGCTTCTTGAAACAACGATCACATGCTAGAATCTCTGATGTTTGGAAATTGTTAATAGTAAGTAATTCATATCTAGTGGGTTTGAACATGAATGTGAACTTTTTAAAATCTACAGTGTTGCTATTTCCGATATTTATATAATTTATTGTTGAATGATTCTGTCATTTCCACATTTGTTGACAAAAATATTGTTTCTATTGCTGCATGAATCGTTGTGTTTATTTTGACGAAACTTGGTACACGTGTTCCTGATAGAACTGCTAAAATACTGCAGGAATAAATCAACTGCAAGCCCATCTGTTTTCTGCTACACCAGGGGTTAGTATTTCAAATACATATAGAAAATGGGGGGATTGAACTTTGATTCACAAGTACAGAAAACAGACTTCTGTTATAAACTTCAATATTTACTGTGTGACCAAATCAACCTAGATCATACTGGGCAACACCACGAACTCTGCTGGTATACATTAAAATAAGACTGAATCAATGCATTCTGTTCTATAATTTTTTGATGAAAACCATTGCAAAAGACATAGGAAGTGTACGTTAGTAAGATGGTGTGATATATGGCTTAAAAGTCCAGAGGAATTAAGTGAAAGATACAACTGTCATCCAGGTTTTCCCAGACTCAATTATATGACTGGAAAATATTTAACATGAAATAAGTAAGAATTTTTTCATTTTATAGCCAAAATAATACTTTGATATTGCTTAAGTTTATGTATCAAACAACAATTTAAAAAAAAAAATCATTTTCAAAACTATTTATAATAATTGTACTGTATAAATAAAGTATTCTGTTTTATATAAACTTGGATCATCTATCTTTAGTTAATCAATCACCGAGCAGCCAATAAAACAATATTAAACACTGAAGGTAAAACCAAAATAACATAATTATTTGTCAAGCACTTACCACACTGACAGTACGCTGCAGAAGGCGTGGCATGACAATCTTATAGATTAAGTCTGATGGTAGGCAATGGGGAAGTGCTTTGAGCTGGTCCATTAGCGTTACATATAGGCGCCAATCCAATGATGCAGATATAGTTTCCTCACACATCAGAATGGCGTGCAACAAATTAGTTGCTTCTTCAATTTGATCAGAAGTCTTCACATATAAAAACAAGAGATCTTATCACAGTCTTATCTAAAATTTCAAATTGTAGGAAAATAGCATATAAATTGAAAACATAAACAAATACAAAAATGAATCAGGCAAGGATATAAATAAGGCAAAACTGAAATGAGAGATACTGAAATCCTTCTTTTGAGATGTAAGATGCTAGAAAGGGGATGTCATCATCCCCCCCTTTCCCACCATTCCTGTATTTAATGTCAGTACTGATGGTAAGTAGATTGAAGTACACTCTAAATTTCAGAACTGAATGTTAAAAGTATTTAATGACTTCTTTGTACATAAAAGAGTTTTCGAACTATGACTAACCAATATCAATTTCACACTTAACCTCGCCAAGAAAATCAAAATAAAGAGACTGACATGGGCACAAATAATAATTATAACACTTAATTACTCAGAGCAAATACAACAAAATGTTTCGACATACCATATCTCTTGATGACAGCATTCCTCCCTCTGAAAATAGTAATAAAACTGGAGCAATATTAGGGACAAGCTCTCTAAGGACATCAATGTTCTTGTCACCCAGCTGCCACACAAAATCTGAACTCAAAATGATACACTTTCCAGATCCCAAGGCAAGAGCAGTCTGAAAAATAAAATAAGTATTGGGCTTAGATGTGATGTACTCCAACACTGCAAATTTATGCAATGTAGCATTAAGTGTATTAGCTGTTGTATGGAGAGATATTGAGAGCTTTTTCATTTTCAAATTCAGTTTCAAAGGGTACAGGGTAAATCAAACAATAAGATGTGAGAATACCATGTATTGTCAGCCTTAAGAGTTCATTAAATATTCTAAATTCAGTACTTAGAGATTATGATACAGATTACACCACAGTTGAAGGGAGGAGGGCAGCAGCAACACAAAACAACACACAAACAAAGAAAATACAATATTTCATGTTAAAACCCTTTTTCAAGTTAACAGAAGTAAGTGGCTGGGCTTGTGCAAGCCTTGCGTTCGTAGTAGCCACTCATAGAATGCAATAGACCATCAGAGGTGTTGGGGGGAGCAATGATAATATAACCGCAAGTATAAATCATAAGAAAAATTAATAATAATCATTGAAAAAATAATAGTAATAAGAAATATAAATAAATAAATAAAAATATAATTGATTTTTTTTTAAATAAGGTCCATAAATATATATATGAATCTATTGTGCTGGCCAGTGATGGGTGTATAGGGTGAGGATGGAAGATATTAACAGAAATTAAGGCATGGGGGATGTCTAGTCTGCAGGATGTGTTGATATGCCAGTTCCCACCTGCAAAGTTCAGATTGATAGGTAGTATCTGGACTGTGGGTCTGACTGTGACTTTTGCTTCATAATCTGAGCCATTAGAGTACTTCCAGACACTACCTCCCAATCTGAACTCCGCAGGAGGGAATTAACATATCAACACAACCTGCAGACTAGACATCCCCCAGGCCTTAATTTCCATTAATATCTTCCATCCTCACCCTATACACCTATCACTGGCCAGCACATTAGATTCATATATATTTATGGACCTTATTTCAAAAAATTTCAACTATATTTTTATTTATTTATTTATATTTCTTATAACTATTATTTTTAATGATTATTATTATTTCCCATTTTAATTTTTCTAATGATTTATCCTCGTGGTTATAATATCGTTGCTCCCACCAACCACCACCTCTGACAGTCTATTGCATTCTATATGAGTGGCTGTGTCGAACGCAAGGCTTGCGCAAGCTCAGCCACTTACTCTTGTTAACTTGAAAAAGTTTTAGCCCGAAATATTGTATTTTCTTTGTTTGTGTGTTTTGTTTTGTGTTGCTACTGCCCTCCTTCCTTCAACTTTGGTGAGCATTGGGTGTATTTTATCTGTCCTTTTGTTAAGGTTCTTTGGGTGGTTTAATTACTGCATTAATTAAAAGTCCACCAAAAAACAAGGTTATGTGAAGATGTTCATTTATTTTGATCCAATCAACAAGTCAGCGATATTCACAAGCATAGTTGTTACAATCCAAAGATGCAATACTGACTTACTAACTGAAGACTTGAAAACTGAATGAAAACTTAATGAAAAACTGAATTAATACTAACTTCTCTGTCCAGGCGATCTGTTTATATAGAGTCTATCGAAATTACGAGAATTCTTCAAAGGCATCCGCCCGATATTTCTCGATCATTAACAATCACTCAAACAATCAAACATATTAAAAACAATCGGAATTGATACAAAATTAATTAATAACATTACAAAATGATTAGAAATGGTAATTAGAGATACTTGAATACAAAATTATTTACAGAAATCCTTTCAAACGGTAGAAAATCGTCCTGTAGACATCGTAACTTACAGTAATACATGGAATTACAAACTTTTAAGAAATTCTCTTGCACCATTCGGTTCTTAAACATATTAAATGGACTTTAAATACTTTTCTTACATGGAATAAAGTCTATATACACTGATTTACAAGAATTTACAAAATAAACATATCAAATCACTTTCAAGCAAACTTTAGCTCACTACAAATACTTCATACAGCATAATGCTATTCAAAATTCAGGTATAAGGGCTGTTACAACCCCTCCCCAGGATTCACTTAATTTTACACAGATAAAATTGATTGAATCCGTCATGAATCTAAGCAGGTTGAACGTACACATAATGCAGACACGAACAGATTACAATCAATCAACCTTAATGACTTTTACAATGAACAAATACAATTCTGCATCACATACAACATCTGCACATAGTCCACGGCACTGATTTTGGTTACAATACTTGTCTTTTCTCAGATCCAACCATTTTTTCAGTTACCGTTTTTACACAACAAACGTTCAATGCCATCACCTTAAGTTACAATTATTTTCACTCCAAATTACACACTTGATGTCTGCTTGTTTATGACAACAGTCTGTTTACATTTTACAGCTGATAATTTGTCACCAAAATATAGAAAGTCACAACATCATGAAAATACCAAAAGTCTCTACACAAAACTGTCACAAATTATACATTGAAATGCTTACATCTGCATCTGAGCTTAAGTACTCACACAAACTATTTACATGCATCAATTGACATACTTATTTACAAAACTAGATATTTACAAGCTATTGACCCCTCCCCAAACCATGCATTTCAATTAATTCTCATAAGTGGGTTTCCGGATTTCCCTGGAAACCCAGAACCATGTAAGTTACTTTTTCCTAACCTTCCAGTTTTCTTCAACTTTTGTATACACATTTAATATTACATTTCTATTTTCACAAAGCTTCATTATATACATACAGAAACACAAACTTCCAATCATCTCAGACAACAGACTTTGGTACAACCACACAACAGCTGAGACATACAATGGTTCTGTTTTAGCAAATTGATTGTCACTTAAAAGCAATGCTGTTGACTCAACTGGTAATACAAATTTATTATTCTCACTACTGCAGTTTAGTCCATCATTACTCCCAACCCCACTCTTCATCATCTGATTACTACTTAAACTTACCAACTTATCTGAATCAGTTCCTAAAACTGTTTTAACATCTGGCTTACTGACTTCCTCCACAAAATAATTAATTTTCTCAGCAATTACTACTTCACTATTAGCTTCCACATCAAAGAGAGTACAAAACATAGTGTCATCTAAGTCACATTCTGTACATTTTTCCAAATTAGAAACTGGTTCAAATAAATCCTTACTCCCACCCATTTCTTCAATGTCATCATCTACATTCTACACCAAATAAAGAGCTAAATAACGTATCAGCTAGGTCAAAATTAGGACATTTTTCCAACTTAGGGATTGGTACATGAGGCTTTTCAACCACTCTCTCTTCAGAAGACAAATACTTTGACTTACAATTCTCCTCCTCATCTGGGTCTCCTATCCACACCACTGTATCACCTTCATCTTCAAGATATCTGAGAAACTCCTCGATTTCAGCACTTCTACAAACTTCATTACCACCTATCCTAGCACACATAGTCCCAACTATGCCATTCTGGATCTTACAAGTTTCCGATAGCCACACTGTAGTATGCACTATAAATTCTGCACCCCTTTTTGTAATTAGGCAGTGACCATTTCAAAAATCTTCTACATGAAAATTATTACTTTCGCACACTGATTCTAGTGATAAGGTACTATGGTGGTCCCCTTCCCGCTTTATCTTTTTATCAACCTTTACATCATCAACATCATTAATTACATTTATCATAACCTTATCCTGAAATTCACTTGCTGCTACCCCCACCTCTTCCAATAAATCTTCTTGGGGATTATTCATAAAAATAGTATTAACGCTATAGCAGTTGGTACCTGGACCCACCTTCTTGTCCACCACTGCGGGGCCCATCACAGGGGTGGTCTTTAGTTTGTTTGCCCCCCATGCTGCCTTTCCCTTTCAGATTGAGGGTTCTGTTCTCTCACTTCACCATAATCATTCCTCCTTATGTAATTATCACGATCCCGTCCCCTAGATCTACCATTCCTTGACCCATTACCCCTTCTAGGGGGACTCCTGCTGCCCCTCCTATGGTGCTGATGGTGGTAATGTTGTTCATTGAATGACTCCTGGGCATCCAAGCGTCTTAACAATTCAGAAACTCTATCCACATTTACTACATACAAAGTGGCAATTAAATTTCTTGTTTGCTGGGGTAACCTAGCTCCTATCAAATCAATGAATTCTTCCTCTCCATAAGGATGGTCGAAATACTTACAACGGATCCAACATTTATGAAAAAAATCATGTTGAGTTTCCCTACCAGGTTTATACGGCCTACCAGTCATCAACTCCCTCTTTCTTGAATTTGCCTGCTTGTCGACCAAAAATGTTTCAAAAAGTTTTCTTTAAACAGCTTGTAGTCAGTCACTTCCCTAGCTTGTCTATCACCCCATGCCCTAGCATAAGATTTTAGATGTTTACCCACAAGTGCAATTTTCTTACTATCGGGTAATAAATTAAAATAATCTGATCTTTCAAAATTATCTATAAATTCAATAGGGTGAAGCCTCCCACTATCATCATAGAATTCAAATTCTTCTTTAACATCGACACTGAAATTCGGATTACCTGTTAAGGGAATCTGACTTAACTGAACCTGTAACCCAGTAACCCTTTTATCTAACTGATTTACATTACTTTCTAATCCACGCGCTAACTGTTCCTGTTGATTTACCAATGCATTAACATTTTTCCCTAAACCAACCACTTCCTGTCTTAACTCAGTAGCTTTAACATCATTAGCTTGGAATAAAGCAACATATTCCTCCCTCATCTTATCACAATTTTCACTGACTTCTTTATAAATCAAATCTACACATTCAGCCTTATTCTGTTCACAAAAATTTGTAACCTTTTCAAATTTCTCCTTACATTCTGTTACTACCTTCCCCAATTTAGAATCTAAATTGTTAATATCCTCCTTGAATTGAGAGCTAAAACCCTGAAATTGCTCTGCGATTTTAACATCAAAACATTTAGTCAAATCAGAGAATGTTTTGTCATTGTTTTGTTGCAGTTGAGAAAACTGATCATTGATTACAGCAAACTGAGACTTAATTTCAGAAAATTTGTTGTCAAGATTTAACTCATTTTTAAATTCAGAAAATTTGTTATCCAATTTGGAAAACTTGCTATCAGTATCACTTTTTAACTCATTTCTAAATTCAGAAAATTTAGCGTCAAATTTGGCTACAAAAGATTCTAAAAATGCTTGCAGGTTCTGATTATCAGCCATTTTTAGTAATTAGCAAAATCAACATAAAAAACAAAATTAAGAAAAATTAAAATCTTTCCAATCTGCCACACAACACCATGCAAAAGAAATCACTTGAATATTCAATGCAGTACTTACAGCTCTTCCTCAATTTTGTATCACATTAAATTTCACTTAGAAGCACTTATTTAACCATTAAACACCACACTGACTTCAAACACTTAACCACACTTTTCACAATTCACTGTAGGAAGACGATGTTGAGGCCGAAGAAAATCCACTCATCGTCGGAAGATTACAGCCGATTGCCGATGAAAAATCTCCGCCTTAGGCCGTCAAATCCGTGTCGTCGCCGGTCGAAATTTCCTCTCAGGTTATGTTCGCTTATCGCCGATAATCCGTCGCAATTTTCTGCAGATTCTTTTTAGAAGATAAACATCCCAGAGATGTTTAAGAACTTCTCGTCATGTCAATGGTCGCCATGTTAAGGTTCTTTGGGTGGTTTAATTACTGCATTAATTAAAAGTCCACCAAAAAACAAGGTTATGTGAAGATGTTCGTTTATTTTGATCCAATCAACAAGTCAGCGATATTCACAAGCATAGTTGTTACAATCCAAAGATGCAATACTGACTTACTAACTGAAGACTTGAAAACTGAATGAAAACTTAATGAAAAACTGAATTAATACTAACTTCTCTGTCCAGGCGATCTGTTTATATAGAGTCTATCGAAATTACGAGAATTCTTCAAAGGCATCCGCCCGATATTTCTCGATCATTAACAATCACTCAAACAATCAAACATATTAAAAACAATCGGAATTGATACAAAATTAATTAATAACATTACAAAATGATTAGAAATGGTAATTAGAGATACTTGAATACAAAATTATTTACAGAAATCCTTTCAAACGGTAGAAAATCGTCCTGTAGACATCGTAACTTACAGTAATACATGGAATTACAAACTTTTAAGAAATTCTCTTGCACCATTCGGTTCTTAAACATATTAAATGGACTTTAAATACTTTTCTTACATGAAATAAAGTCTATATACACTGATTTACAAGAATTTACAAAATAAACATATCAAATCACTTTCAAGCAAACTTTAGCTCACTACAAATACTTCATACAGCATAATGCTATTCAAAATTCAGGTATAAGGGCTGTTACACTTTCCATATAAATATTGCCTCGCAGCAGTTCTTTTCTTTCATTGTTACCTAGATTACACCAAAAATCAGAAATCAATATCTATTATGTGACATGACAGTTGTTTAAGGATATATTTTCTATACATGGGAAAGTGAATAGAAAAGATTTATAATTGTTAAAAATCTTAAATTTGAAGTAATTGGAGGTAATTTTGGTTAGTTTTAGAGATTTTGGTAATTTTGCAGTTATGATTCATATCGGAAATTTGGGTTTGAGTAGTTGTAAAGAGTTCCAGTAAGAGGAGGAATATTTGTGAAATACATGTAAATAGCATTGCACTGAATGGGTAGTTCATATAACATAGTACCGCAGGAAAGAGTAAAGTATCAATTATCAAATAAACATTAGAAAAGATATAAGTAATAAAAAGGATATTATTCTGCATCATTTAAATAATTTTAGAAGGTTAGAGAAGTAGTTTTGATAAAAAAACAATATGATACAAAGCCAGAATGGCCTTTATAAACCTCCCATTTTGTTTTTTTCTTAGTTTAGTTAGTGGGAATATATTGTTGTAGCAGGTGAACGCAAATTTGTATCAGGTGTTGGAGTAAAATTTAGTTAACATGTGTTGATGTGTATATGGTAGAATTTTTTTTTAAAGTATTTCTTTGGGTTGCATTCTTATTTTTGGAAAATTTTTGAACACTTAATTGAATTTACAAGTTTTACAAAATTGTGGACTCACTGTGCTATACTGACTGTTGGAGGGAATCTGGTGTATCTACGTTTCTGAGTATATGTAATCTATGAAGAAGAAGTCTTGAAGTAACATTGTTTTCATGGTAAAATTTAATTTTTAATTCTGGTGGTGGCTGAACGAAAATTTAGCAGTGAATTCACCAAGATAAACAATGAACTAAAATTTCATTCTTGTCATTTTAAAGTGTAGCTATTCCAACTCTGAATCTTTATTTGAGATTTCCTTCACACAATGTTAATTCAGTATCAACTATTCAAATTAGTTTTAATCAAGTGTTAAAAAGTTATCGAGCTAGTCCCACTTAAGCAACAGTTAACATTTTCACAGAAGTCTAGCCAGTCTTTAGTACAACTAACTTTATGCAGACCAGCAGCAAACTTCTGGCGAACAGGAGGATGAGGGTCAGTAGAGAAACCTCGTAGAGCATTTAACAAGACATCAAAACGGCCTTCAGCTAGGAGGAAGCGTACAGTAGATGGAAAACCAGATGCAGCCAGCATCCGGATCTGTTGTGACCAGCGAACAGTTTCCTCATCTTCATAAGGAACCTGTGACAGTGACATTAAACTGTTATTTCCTCCATGTTAACAGTGTCTAGATACTTGAAATTAATAAAGACATTTGTGCTATTATTTCTTGTTTATATTAAAGAAATTTCTACTGACATACACTAATTAAAAATCCTTTCTCTTGTACACCATTTTACATTGACTATAAGATTATCTTTTTATGGTACTTCACAACACCTTTGTCTCAGTTTCTGACTTTTCCACATCAGAAGAAGTTAACAGAAGCAGGCTTTTCATGATCTCTTCCAAGAAATACCTTAGAGAATTTTAACATTGTGGCTTTGCTTTGGTGCCTTCTTATCCTAGCCCATTAGTCAGAAATTCTGTTTCAATTGCCTATGAAGGATTTCTCATACCCAGAGAGCTAGAGAATGATGGTGAATACTATTAAAACCATTGGGTAGTGACATTCTTGAGATATAGGAAGCTAAAATCTGTGATAGGGAAAGTAACATCAAAGAGGGCAGAAATGAGAAAAGGAGTGCCACAGAATGTTATGTTGGGACTTTTGCTGTTCCTTGTTCTTATAAATGGCTCTTTTGTATATTCACTGTAGACGTTAGGTTGTTTAAGGATGTCATAATGTTGTATTACAGGATTAAATCAAGAAAGGATTGTGAACGCCTACGTAGACATCCAAACAGGATATCTTCCTTAACATGAGATGAAGATAACTTAGTCCACAACCTGGAGGTTGGTTGGATCCTCCCAAAGGAGGTGTACTAAGCCAGTATCAGAGGTAGAAAAGTCACTTCCTATTATCTGAGATCTGCTTAGCATGTAATAAGAGCCATGGAGTGACTTGGACTACCTTATATGAACAAAGCAGAGTCCATAAAAATTCCTGATTACAGTGGGATCAGAATCTGAGACCTTGAATTTGGTAGGTGTGCACCATATTCACTGAGCTACAGACCACTTCACAAACAAACAAATAGAACAATTAAAGTTTTGTATGATTATACCAGGAAGAGAAAATTGCATGTTGAAGATATGAAATGTAAATATAACTAGCATGTCATTTTATAATATACTTGGTTAGAAAAGACACATTGGGAAGGTTTCTACCATTGATCCAAACTCTCCCCAATGTGGGTAATATCATGAAGTATGGAATTGCCACAAGATTTTTCTAAAATTAAAACATTGCATGAAATGTGAATCTAAGACACTTTCTGTATCCATTGTTTACAGGTTTAATAGATTGTAGCATATCAATCAAAATATAGAAAACCTGAGCATGAGCCCACTGATTAAAATATGATTAGTAAAATTATTTAAGAAAAACAAACAATATGTCAGGGATGCGACCGCATACCGGGGTTAGTATCGGTTACTTCACTTGAACTGTTGCACCTTCATATTCCCTGATAAAGTTTGAAAATGTTCCAAAACCGTGGTGAACCTTTAGATATTGCTAACTGCACATTCAAGATGGTCGCCACATAACTAAATAAACCCTAGGTAAGGAGGGTGCTATGTAAGAAAAAAAAAAATGAAAAATTTCAAAGTTCAAAACACAAAATGAATATATTCTGAAAAAAGTTCCACATATTACACTTATTGCAGTTAGCTAAGGCATCAGACTATTCATCAGACGTAGACTGCAAGAAATGAAGCAAAACAGGACCGCCGAACCCCAAACAAAAATTTATACTCTCCTACAACCAGTCCACATGTGTTGTTGTGAAATTCAAACTGCCAACATGGCTTCCTTGAGTAGCGTCCTTTCCTACTTCCTGTTTCTGAGCCTACCCATAATGCCCCACATCACAACGCGCTCGAATCTAATGACACATCTTAACTCTACCAAGAATCTCGACCTAGTGTGCCGCTAGCCGGCCTGCATTCACTTTTGTGAGGATGGCATCTTACTACTGAAATCAAAAAGTGGTAGAAAAACTATGTCACCAGAGGGTTCTCAGAAAATCACTATGTGTAGAGCATTTCCTAGAAAGTGTTTTGTGCTCAGTGGGTTTTAGTTCTAAATTTCTTCAAATCCTTGTAAAACATTTATTTTGTCGGTGAAATAGTACAGTTAATTTTATTTGCAGAGTATCCGTTTTAAATCACTTCAAAATATTTAGTTTAAACTATCACTAAAATGTTCTCACACGACTGCTCTTTCCAACAAGCTAACTATCTTTCAAATCTGTTAAGTATTTCCAAATTTTGAAGTGGATACTTTTGTCTTACGATTCTGCATGAACTTACTATTTTCTTAATTAAGGTTTATTTTGCAAGGATATTGTTTCCAAAGCTTTTCTTTAATTTATTTAAGCATTTTACAGTGTTTTTATTTACTGAAATGGCTTTAAAAGTCCGTAATTTCAATTTAGAAGTGAGCACATTTTCGTTCTATATCGCGACTTTAAAATTACTTACATTGTTTATTATACGACTGGCAACTATTTGAAACTTAAAAAATGTTTGACAGAATATTATTTAGTGGCATAAAAATTACTTTTTAAACTCGAAAATTACATAGCCGTGTTGTAATGGGTCATTGTTTAAAAAACTGTGTTTACTGTTTTTAACCTATCTGAAACTACAAATTATTAGTGAATTTTACTCTCTCTGGTATTATTATTATTATAGTGCTTTACCGTATTGAAAAGTTTGGAAGATTAGCGATATGATCAAACTTGGTTATTTACAATTTGGATAGCAAAGGATTACGCTTATTTAGGTGAGTTTAAAAGTGATTTCCTATTATAATCTGTTAATTTATTGTTACTATTGTCTGTTTATTTATTTTTTCTGACTTTAAGGCATTGTGAATTTGTTTTTAAGCTGCAGTACTGTGTAGTAACATTAACCCTATTTCTCGTTGCTTTTTGGCTGATTATTAAAGATTACAAAGAGTAAGGTAGCTTACAAATACTAATCTGTTTCTGCATTTATAGTGTTCATTGTTTATTTAGTGGAAGTCTAAACATTGTATATACAACATTAAATTGAACATTAACATTCCCTGTTTCTTTTTGAGGAACTACTATACCTAATTAAAATTAATATAGTAAGTTTGATGAAAAGCAAGCGGTTTTAAATTAGCAAACATAAATAAGTGAAGAAAGAGGAGTAATTACCACAGGATAAAGCAGTCTCAAGACCCCGCACCAATTACCACTGGAGACAGCAGTCTAAAGACCACACACAGAAGTAGGACATTCATCACACAAGCTGAGAGTCAGACAGAAGCTAAAAGCACTTTCTACATTTTTATTTTGTGCCCCCTATCCTAGTTGAAATGTCATTAAGTGTCCTACATGTTTCATGTTCTAGAACTGGCAAAAGGGTTAAGCCAGAAAATTTCAAAGCTGCTCCACCTTCAAATCTTTGCACCAATTTGCTGTCATCTGTGTAAAACACTCTCTCATTCCTTACTCATAAATATTAACACAGTATTACAAACCGTGGGGCTGAAATTTGCAGCTGTTGGTTCACCCACTCTCTGAAGACCCATGTGCATCATTCTTTGAAACAGATCTGCTAACCAACTGTGCTCATCTGGCGACAAATATGCTGCAACAGAGGAATATTTCCTGTATCATTTTTTTTCTTTATTTCAGTAGTGAAAAAAATTATAAAATGGAAGAACTTATTCAGAAAATGAGCTCATGAATACAGACTTTTGAGTGAATTTTCGTTATAACTGGTACTTCATTAATCAATCTTGACAAAAATATTATTCATTGTAGAAATAAGGACAGCAATTGAGATTAAAGCAGTAAAAAAATAAGCTTCTTTATTTCCCAAAATCAAATTTTAATTATTATTATTCATTACTCTTCAGCAACAAACCAATGAGTAGCTTGAGTAACTTGGAATTTGTTGCTGTTGGTTCCAAGCCTGGATATCAGTGGTTGAATAGGCCAGCAAGCACCCAGTATGTGGATAGCTTGATTTGATTTCAAGATTGACAAACCTTCTTCCTTTCTCTGATGTGTTTCTAATGCCCTCAGTCAAACTTCTGGTTAATATTTCTCAAATTATGTAACAAAAAATGGATATAATGAAATTAGAAACAGCAAAGAACCAACAGTGAAAATGAAGCAACGTATTTTGTTTTTGTTGTTGAATTTTAAGGGTGCGTCGACAGTGAGGTAATTAGTGCCCTAATAATGGCCACTAAGGCAATGTGGTTTAAAAATTAACAAAATTACTGTCTGTGTGACCAAATGTTAAGAGGTCAGCCACACAGACAGCGAAATAAGATCAGACAAAAATACTAAAATGTTGGCTGTAAATGGGCCACTGAAACCACAAAAATTGCAGTTTCTGGTAATTTGTAAGTAGGATTACAAGATTAAAAAGCCCAAGACTAAGGATTAAAACAATCACAAAGAACAAGAATGAGAGGCTGTAAAGGGGCCTTCCATCCGTCTAGGCCGGACTGCCCAAAATTTTTGGGACAAGACCAGCTAATACACACAATTTTAAAACATTCATCACATTTTCACTATCATTGTCCAAAATAAGATACAGATCACTGGCTAAGCCAATGACTGCCCTTAAATATAAAAATAACACGCGGTCAGTTAAAATGTGGCACACCACCAAAAGTATGTCACAAGTATCACATTCCAGTAGATTCTCCGGGCAAAGAAGAAAGCTTTGTCTCAGAGGACAATGCCCAATGCAGAAGCAAGTAAGAAGAACCTCATCCCTTTTCACCTGCTGGAAGGAACTGCTCCATGGTTGAATGGCCAGTTAGACCAGCTGGAGCTTATTATGCACAACTTCCAGCCACTATCTCTGCCATATGTCAGTGATGTTTTTTTACTGCCGAGGTAAGGTCTGACTTCGGGACCAGAGTGAAGTCGGTTCTGACCTTGGCAGCTTCATCAGCTGCCTAGTTCCCCCTGGTACCCAGTAGAATAAAACCTCCTTCCCACAAGATTGGAGGGAAAGGAAGGTATCCTCCTGCATGTCCTGGACCAAACTGTCTGCTGAGAACATGTTTACTAATGCCTGAATACAGCTGAGGTAATCACAACATATGATGTACTTTATATTGTGGCTTACCTTCAAGTGCTGGATTGACTTTATCAGGACATAACATTCGACTGTGTAAATGCTGCACCTGTTATCTAGCGTTTATTTGTCACTCAATGGAACACTATGGAGCAGCCAGCTCCATTAGCCTGCTTAGATCCATCCGTATATACTGGGGTAAAATCGTGATGCAGGTTTAAAACATCTGAAAAACTCTGATAAAAACATTTTCAGCAATAAACAGCTTGTTGTACCATGACAGTTCTAAAGTTGTTCTGGGCCTCTTTAAAAGACAAGGGGTTTACTCCAACCCTGGTGATAAAAAGAAGGCTGCTTGAACCGATATTCTTCTAAAATAGCCTTTAATTGGTAGCTTAATGGTTTGGTTGCCCTAAAGCCTTTCAACATTTGGGTTAATCACTATGTTGTACACGAGATTGACAGGAGTTGTGGCAATATGTATATAGTCTCACACCATTAGGATATACTGGCGGATGGAAAGAGGTGGCTCGCCAAACTGAGCACAAATGCTGGGTATTCAGCTGATGAGGAAGGCACCCGTGGCAAGCCAAATTCCTGCATGGTGGACGCCAAAGTCAGCAGATAACTGTCCCATGCCAAACCGCATACTATGCAACCGTGCTCCAATTGTGACTGTACAAAAGCTCTATAAAATTGTAGCAGTCAGGAGCAGTTAGCGCCCCATGACCTGTCACACAAACATTTTAAAACTTTTAAGTCTTTTGAGGCCCTGGCTTTCACATCTTTAAGTTGCGACAGTGAAGTTAGCCTCCTGTTTAAAATGAGACCCAGAAATTGAATAGTTCCAGTAAAACTTAAAATGGTGTTCCTCAAGGTGAAGTGAGGCTCTGATAAAAGAGTAAAAAGTATACACTGGGTTTTCTCTGCTGAGACATGACTCCTTACAACACTTGAAATGTCGTTAATTGCAATAGCAAAAAGAGTCACAATTAAAACTGACCCCAGAATAAAAAGATCTGACACTTCACCACTGACTCGGTACTCGAAGCAATGTCCTGATAAAAAGAATTTTAAAAAATGGGGCAGATTTCCCCTGAATCCCCATTCATACAATTGCTTTAAAATAACATGCTGCCAGGTAGTGTCGTATGCCTTTTCAATATATAAAAAAATTACACATACAAGGTGTTAGTTGCAGATAAACGCATCCTGTATTGCCGCTTCCAGCAGGATAAGCTTGTCCAAGGTGGAACAGAACTTCATGAATCCACACTGAAAGTGGCTCAGAAGATTTTGGGACTCAAGACACCAAACGAGGTGACAGTTAACCATCCACTCTAGCAGCTTGCCCACGGAGCTTGTCAGAGCAATACTACGATAACTACCTGGTAACATCTTGTCCTTTCCAGGTTTTAAAAGCAGGATTAATGTTGCTTCTTTCCACAAGTCAGCGAAGCATCTTTCAGTCCATACACAGTTAAAAATATCCAGAAGGTACTCTCTAGCATCCTTAATAAGATGCCTCAGCATCTGGTACTGGATAAGGTCAGGTCCTGGAGCAGTATCTTTGACATTGTTTAATGCAGACTCCAGCTCCCAAGACGTAAATGGGCTGTTATATGTCTGTGTATCTGATGAATCAAAGCATGTGCTTTTCTGCAGTGATTCTTTGTCTCTGGACCTGAAGGTCCAAATTGGCAAACAAGGTGATGGTACCAAATTTCTCTGCCATAAGCTGCGCTATGCTTCGTTCGTCGGTAACTACACGTCTGTAATCCAGTAATGCAGATACTGGTGGATGGCAGTACCTTCCAGATATACGGCAAATGGACTCCCATACTTTTGATGATGTAGTGAAATGGTTAATTGTGCTCACAAAGTTCGGCCATGACCTTTTCTTGCTCTCCTTTATTACACGTCGTGCCTTAGCTCTTACAATGTGGAACACTGCCAGGATGTCAGATGATGGGTGCAACCTAAATTGATGCAATGCCTGCCTGTGACCCTGAATAGTGGAATGACATTTTTCGTTCCACCATGGGATGGGCATCCTTCACAGCATTCTGGAGCTTTTTGGCATGGAGACATCAGCTGCCTGGTGAATTGCTTCTGTGAAATGATTCACCTTCTGCTGTATGTTGTTGTGTGGTTACAAAACAACAGAATGGCAGAAGAGCTGTCAATCACCATTACTGATGTTTCATTTGTGTCAAGTGTTCCCTCCTCCATGCTCAAACTTCTATGTGCAACAGTATAGGAAAGTGGTCACTTGCATGCAGGTCACGATCCACCGCCCAATGCATGGAGTATGCAATTGAAAGAGAGCACAATGAAAGGTCAATAGCAAAGGATGAACTGGAAGCAATGGTGAAAAGTGTCACTTGTCCTGCATTCAAGAAACAAATTTCCTCCTGCTTTAAATTATAAACCACTCAGCCCCTGGGGCAGTCTGCGTTCGAGCCCCACAACATACTATCGACATTAAACTCATCCAAAAGGACAAAGGGCAGAGTGAGTTGTCGTACGGTGCCAGCCATGTCATCATAGTTGAAATTTGTACTGGGTGGCAGATAAATAAAGCATATGGTCAGCTGGATTGTACCATGCATTTTGACCGCTACTGTGTGTAAAGAGGAGATGAGAGCAACGGGTTCAGAATGGACGGTGTTTAGGACAAACACAGCCACTTCCCCATTCAATCGATCACCCTCTTTATCATCTTTCCTGTACAGGTCGTATCCTCTTAGCACTGGTTGGAGTTTCAGGCTAAATTTGTGTTTCCTGTAGACAAAAACACAAGTGTTTAGACAGTGCTAAGAGTTCTACTACCTCTTTATGAGCCTGATACCCATTCAAGTTCCACAGCAGTATGGGAGTCATCTCACTAATTCAACCTCACCCACCCCAGGTCAGGCGGGTCCTCATCCAGTGACCGCTGATGAATGGGACCAGGTTCATCCACCAGCATTTCTGTGTCTCCAAGTTTTGAAGACACTCAGATTCGGTAAAGGCCTCAGAGACTTGTGGATTTTTCTTCCGCCAAGGCATTTCCCCCTTCTTCTCCCTGCTACTTTGTAGCCTGTGAAAGGGGATTTTATGAATGCTATTTGGTCCGAGTGTTGAAACTTCGGACCTCAGACCTTCTGTTCTTTTTGCCTTCCATTACAATCTGATAACGCATCTGCTGACACCGTTGCGGGTGTTGTTGCTGCTGCAGGAGTTGTTGGAGTTGCAGAGGTTGCACCGGACAGCTGTGCTACTGATGCTGGTGGAAGCTTTGAACCTGTTGCTGGAGTGGTCAAGGTTTCAGAGGTGGTTCGCCTCACCACTCATTCAACCCCTCGGTATGTTACACACCTTGAAGTTGAGGTTTTATATATATATATATAGGCTTGTACCGTCCTCACAATCCGGGCAATGAAGCCATAATCCCCATTCTCCTAGACACACAATGTTCTACCGTCATGCCCTACGGTGGTCGTTGAAGCATGCAAAGTGTTTACGGTGTGGGAAACTTGCAGCACTCACAAGTTTCCAGTTTGGGCACCACAGGTTCGCCAAATCTGTACCTGGCACTTGCATACCAGGCCCCTGCAGAGGTTTTTGTTTTTCTTCACTTTTGTTGTAAATGCTGAGATCATAGGTAGTATCTATGTACTCAGAAAAAAAGTAAATATCTGTGTTACATGTTGACCGAGCGAGTTGCAACACTTACTCCAACTTGTGGGTCCATGCTAACACTTACTTACTGTTGGATGAGGTTTTAGGTTTCCATTCAGCATCTGTAAGTACATGGCTAGGATAAAACACAAACAGAGACTTAGCTTACTTAGAATCAGGATGTAGGTACTACTTGGAATAATATCTATCGAGAGCTGTGACTACTTGATATATTACAGAAAACTGTTGCATGGCATTATTACATCAAGAGGTACATAATCAAAAGTTTCCGATACTGGAAATAGTGGATCA
Source organism: Vandiemenella viatica (assembly GCA_031002005.1). Lineage (NCBI taxonomy): Eukaryota > Metazoa > Arthropoda > Insecta > Orthoptera > Morabidae > Vandiemenella > Vandiemenella viatica. The sequence goes on along the minus strand of JARYHS010010741.1, from coordinate 91,779 downwards.
TAGGATCCAAAGTGGTAGCAGTTGCCTCCTCAGCCAGCAGATGGAAAGATGATAGAAATGTCTAAAAATTGTCAATTTGGTATGTAATAGGTCTGGCCTATGTAAATTTACATTGCGAACTGGGGCGGTGACGCTACCAGCAAGAAGTGTTCCCGGCTCTGAAAGTGGGAAATCCGTTTCTCCCTTTGGCTGAATATCATGCCGGTTGGATGTGTACTTCACATGCTAAGTAGCTGTGTCTCTCATGGACAAGACATGGATGTCAAGTTCTCACAGTAAGGAGTGCTAAGCCAGCGGCATTGGCACTGGTGTCATGTAAAAGTGGTGTAGTCTCACACCGTTGTGGTGGCTTGAAAGCAAACTGCCTTTTTTACAACTAAAAATCCATTCTACAAAATACTGCCCATGACAACTGTACATTTTTAAGCTTTAATCCCTTTTTCCTTTAATGAAAGAAGAAAACTGTCCAACAGCTAACATGCAGAGATTTGGTAAGTAGATTTGGAGAACTTGAATTTGTGATTGTCTTCAAAAGCACCGCAATACTTTGTAGGGCATTTGAGAAGTTGTAACACAATATTATTAGATGAGCTCTGACTTGCATTACATATGATTTTGAAGCATGTATAAAAACTGTCAAGAACATTCTATTTTCCTTAAAACAGGCCTAACTTTGTTTTCATAAACAAAGTGTTTGAATTAACCAAATAACAATAAATACTCACAGCTCAATCTGAGGCAAATGTCTCCAAAGTGTGTAGCCAAGGCGGTGAGAACAGGAGAGCCAATACGAGTGGCTAGCCGAGAAAGTCGCAGGACGAGGGGTGCAACTGCAGACACCAGGGTCTCTGGGAGCAAACTATCCAGAGAAGATGCTGTTGCACCCACTACAGAAACAAGCACCTGTCAAAAATTTAAGATGTACTAACATGTTCCCAACTTCAATTCCAAACACAGATAATAAGTAATAGAAAGAAAATGTTCTCTACTATATTTTTGAAAAGTAATCATCACTTGCATTTTTATCTGTGCACACACATCCTGAGCTCATATATTAAGTAGCTGCAGCCACCATTATGGCAGAATCAGTTAATGCACATCTGAGCTTACAATGTTTAAGACAAAAGTAGAATATATCAACAGAGAAATTTGGTTTGTCATCTATTTTTTTTTTTATAGACAAGAAATCATGAGTATATAGACAATGTTACTGTGAGAGTGTAATTACTCATGAAAAGGTAAAGAGAGAGATTTTTTTTTAACTAAGGATCTGAAAATATTCAGCATGAGCCAATAAGTGTGTGCTATCTGTTTTACTGATGGTATAGTGTAGGAAATCAATGACAAAAATTCTTGAGTACACAATGTTTATGGTTTTGACATTTTTACATATTTTCACCATTTGTCTGATTTTATGAATATTGATTTTAAATTATTTCAGAGTTTCTAGCAAATTATCAACCATTTCCTTTGGTATTTTATTCCAATCATTCCAATCGTTGGTTGTATTACATACAAAAGAAAAATGTTCTGAAATTTAAATATGTTATACTAGATTTTTAGTTCTTTTAGGAAATCTACTTTTTAGTTCGAGAAATTATCTGAAAACATATGATAAAAAACTTTGGAAGTGAAAGTGTGTTTAAAAAATAATTTATGTAATTTACATGGTCTAAAACTACGGAATTTTTGTGAATTTAACTTTCTTTCAAATTATTATTATTTAAAAATTACTTTACTTCATTTAAAAGTTCAGAAATAGTGAAATGCTCATGTAGCCAAAAATCTATTGTTTGAAAATTGGATAAAAATGGATTACCCTATTCCAGGTTAGTTTAAAGATTCTTTACTATTAAACAAAGTTTATTTAATGCTTATGTAATGTGTTGAGTGGCTTTACTGTTTCTAAATTGGTTTATTTAATGAATTTGCTTGTGGTATCAGCTTCTACATGAAACTTTTTTCTTCCTTCCTATACTTGTAATGAAACCTTATGTTTGAAGGAAAGCTTTCTCCCTCCCTTATACTTGAAACTAAGAAAACTAGAATTTATCCAAATTCTAAGGTGCTTACAGGGTGGATTAACTTTATTTGAAAATTCTCTGAAATTGGAACATTAAGGTATTCTTCTTTATTGTAACAACATAATTACTTAAAAAATTTTATCTTAATTTAAAATATTAATAGTCTACCAGTCCTTAGTTTTTAAGTATGTCCTTTATATGAATTTACACCCTTGTATTTTGGTAGATGTGAATTCATTGTTTGGGGAAGAGCCATCATGGTTTTATTTGCTTAAAAGTCCACAAAATAAAAATGAATTTATTTGTATAGCGATAGTCAAGAAAGTGGAGCAAAATAATTTCTTGGTTGAAACCAACTGAATAAAAGTTTAACAGTCACAAGACCCATAACAAAATGTACTACGAGAATTAACCTCAATAAATTTAAAAATTCCATATTAGTCTATTTCCTTTCTCTTGATTTTTTTGTTTGTAATCATGCCAGAATATATCATAAAAATGATAATGATAGAATTTGTCAAGATGAAACTGTCAAATAGAAAGTTATTCCATAAAACAAATCTACAAAAGGAAAGTTAATGGTCTTGGACTCTTATCATAGTAGAAGAGTGAACCAGGCAAGATGAGGGCTTCAGAGAAAAGCTAAATACATATTCAGTGGAGTGAGTAACACCATCACAATAACTGGGGATTTAAATATACCAGATTTGAGAGAAAATGGAATTAATGACACAAGAAAAAATGTATTTATTGCTTACTGGTTTATGTCTTATTGATGTAAAGGTCAATAGGTGGGAGAGGATTGATGATGAACAACGATTCAGCCATGGCCCATTTGAAGGAACCATCCCAGCATTTGCTTGGAGTGATTCAGGAAACCATTCAAAACCGAAATACCCAAATGGGGATTTGAACCCACATCCTGCCAAATGTCAAGGCAGAATGTTAATGCTCACTTATCAGGCTCACTTTAAGGGAGAAAATATTTGATCCTTAGTATGGTAGATGAAAGTACATAGAATCAGGACATGATGAATGTTTCCCAAATGAAAACTAGAAGGAGGGTCAAATTACAGATCAAATATGGGATCACGAAACAATTGTGATGGGCATAAGAGGGTTTAAAAAAAATAATGATGAAAAAAGAATATTGCAAGAATGTGGCTACAGGTATAATACACTGAAGAGCCAAAGAAACTGGTATAGGTATGCGTATGCAAACACAGAGATATGATAAACACTCAGAGTACAGCGCTGCGGTCAGCAACACCTATATAAGACAACAGGTGTCTGGCACCAGCATTAGATCAGTTACTGCTGCTACAATGGCAGGTTATCATGATTTAAGTGAGTTTGAATGTGGTGTTATAGTTGGCACACGAGAGATGGGACACAGCATCTCCGAGGTGGCGATGAGGTGGGGATTTTCCCATACGACCATTTCACGAGTGCACTGTGAATATCAGGAATCCCGTAAAACATCAAATCTCTGACATCACTGTGGCCGGAAAAAGATCCTGTAACAATGGGACCAACGACGATTGAAGAGAATTGTGTGGCGAGACAGTATAAAAAAACTATGTGTGTGTTCGTGTTGAGCGGTGGAATCAGGACGATCCGATTGTTGAAAGTGTTACGCGAGATGCGAGTTGGATTGTTGAAGTCAGTCTGTGACTCGCTGTCTTGGAGGTCGGTCACGGTTGGTTGCGCGCGGCAGTGATTGTTTGGCGGTGCGTTCGGGCACTATCATGTGGACCTAATGAAACATTATAAGTCCGCCGCCGTCATGCAGATAAACTGCAGTGTTTTGTAAATAGCAGTGAACTTGTGGTCGTCGAACTAAAGCATCCAAACCAAGTGATAGAAGTGTAGCTCAGAACTTGCAGTTTGTAGGAGAAGAAGTCCTGAATAGCCTTTACTTACGGTCAAATTATAATCGTTGGTGGTGGTGGCTTAGTAATTGTACGTTCGGTGAATAAAATCGAATGATTATCTATTTGGCGACTTTGTGAATTATTAGTAGAAGAACCTGCAATCCTTTGATACCTAAACGAACAACAATTACCCCACCCCAAGCTGCTAGGGCATTATCGCCGCCAGCAGACGCCACTTTATCGTTACATGGCGACCGTGACAGGACAAAGATTTTTGGTGGATTTTGGACATTATTTTAAATGGGTCATTTATGTTGTAAACTAACATTGTTCTAACACTGGAATGTAATAGAAGATATGTATTTAGTTGACCACCACCACCACCAGAAGTAAGAATTTGGTACAGATATCGAGACACATTCAAGACAATACTGTCTCTATGAGTTGTTGTGTTTAAATTTTGCCATTGTAAACCAGTATTTCCAAATAGGAAAAATTAAACCCAAGGGGGGTTGTGGCGAGACAGTATAAAAAAAACATGTGTGTGTTCGTGTTGAGCGGTGGAATCAGGACGATCCGATTGTTGAAAGTGTTACGCGAGATGCGAGTTGGATTGTTGAAGTCAGTCTGTGACTCGCTGTCTTGGAGGTCGGTCACGGTTGGTTGCGCGCGGCAGTGATTGTTTGGCGGTGCGTTCGGGCACTATCATGTGGACCTAATGAAACATTATAAGTCCGCCGCCGTCATGCAGATAAACTGCAGTGTTTTGTAAATAGCAGTGAACTTGTGGTCGTCGAACTAAAGCATCCAAACCAAGTGATAGAAGTGTAGCTCAGAACTTGCAGTTTGTAGGAGAAGAAGTCCTGAATAGCCTTTACTTACGGTCAAATTATAATCGTTGGTGGTGGTGGCTTAGTAATTGTACGTTCGGTGAATAAATCGAATGATTATCTATTTGGCGACTTTGTGAATTATTAGTAGAAGAACCTGCAATCCTTTGATACCTAAACGAACAACAATTACCCCACCCCAAGCTGCTAGGGCATTATCGCCGCCAGCAGACGCCACTTTATCGTTACAATTGTTCAAGCTGACAGAAGTGCAACCATTCTGCAAATTGCTGTGGATTTCAATGCTGGGCCATCATCAAGTGTCAGCATGCGAACCATTCAAAGAAACATCATCGATATGGGCTTTCGGAGCTGAAGTGTATGACACAATGCTTTATGTCTTGCCTGCACGCGTCATCACCGACATTGGACTGTTGATGATTGTAAAAGTTGCCTGGTTTGACGAGTCTCGTTTCCAATTGTACCGAGTGGATGGACATGTTCGGGTATGGAGGCAACCTCATGAATTCATGGACCCTGCATGTCAGCAGGGGACTGTTCAAGATGGTGAAGGCTCTGTAATGATGTGGGATATGTGCAGATGGAGTGACATGGGGCTCCTGATACGTTTAGATATGACTGACAGGTGACATGTACATACGCATTCCAGCTGATCACCTGCTTCCATTCATGTGCATTCCGATGCACTTGAGCAATTCCAGCAGGACAATGCAACACCCCACACATCCAGAATTGCTACAGTGTGGCTCCAGGAAGACTCTTCTGAGTTTAAACACCTCCACTGGACACCAAACTCCCCAGACATTATTGAGCATATCTGGGATGCCTTGCAACATGCCATTCAGAAGAGATATCCACCCCCTGGTACTATTACAGATTTATGGACAGCCCTGCAGGCTGCATGGTGTCAATTCCCTCCAACACTACTTCAGACATAAGTAGAGTCCATGCCACATCGTGTTGCAGCACTTCTGCGTGCTCGCGGGGGCCATACACGACATTAAGCGGGTGTAACAGTTTCTTTGGCTCTTCAGTGCAGTAAGAAGATGTGGCATCTGGAATTGAAGTTTATTTCAAAATGAAAATAAAGAATAACACAGAACCAAAATACTTCCATAGAAAGATGATGGGGCTGAAGAAGTTGATAAGAAACATAATTAAGTACAAAAGTAGGAATTACATGAAACAACTAAAAAAGAAATTCATAACAGCAAACATAGATACTAAAGATGTGGAGAAAATATTATGCCTATAGTGGAACAATGAATGAACAATATGACTGATCTGGAAACTGAGAGGGAAAGTCAGCTATTTGAACAGTTATGAATATGAATGGGGAAGAAGTTATTGAGGATATAAGGAAGGTGGAAGTATTAGGCAACTGATTTGATGGAACCATAATGAATCCTTAGGAAGAGGAAGGTAGTTAGGTTATAACTGGCTTAAAGGAGTTGGTATGGATAATATCATACCACAGATGTGATTTATACCATAATCAGAAATTATTTAAGACTGAGTATAGAGACTTGTTGCATGTCAGAGGACTGGAAATGTGGCATAGCAGTACTAGTTCACAGAAGGGGGGAGATAAATAGGGTTGAGAACTACAGACTGATTAGTCTGACCTCAGTAGTAGCAAAATGATGGAGAGCTTAATATTTTAATGTATCGGGGAGATCTGTATGAAAGAAAGATATTTTTAAACCAACAATGGAGGTTTAGGAGAGATTATACATGTGAATATCAGTCAGTGAACTAGGTCTAAGCTTTTCTAGTGCAAAAATAGATTGAGGTCAGGGCCGGCGCTAGGAATTTCAGGCCCGGGGTAAAATAGGCAAATATTTTTTTTATTTTTTTTAGCTCTATAAACCGGCCAGGTGGGCAATGGGTGAATTCTTGGCTTTCGAGGCCTGGGGGCACCTGCAGCCGGTGATCGGGCCCCCCCCCCCAATCAGCCGGCGGGCCCAGGTACATTTGACCCGCTTTCCCTCCCCTAATGCCGGCCCTGATTGAGGTAGATTAAAATGGGATTAGCTGGTTGTAAGAATTCTTAAAAGGTAAGGTACAAAAAGTGAGGGCAGTAGTAATGAGAAAAGGAATACCAGAAGGTAATGGATTGCCATTCATGATACAAATTAATGATTTTGTTGTTGGTTTATAGTCAGAAGCTAGATTTTTTGAAGATACCTTGATGTTTAAAAGGGTTGAAATAAAAAAGAATTGTGGACATTTACAAATGGATCTGGATATAATGTCTACTTAGATCAAAATGCAATAAAAGTAATGCAAAAAGAGAGATTATGAGGAACCCAAACAAACACAAGCAATTGAGTATGGTGAGGTAGTATGGGACCAATGTTATGGGGAGCTGGTAGGAATGCGGAGTGTGACAGATTTGTTTGCGTAAATTACTGTAGAACACAGCCAGAAAGAAATATGAGAAAAGGGCCCTGTTTAGCAGTCACTGAAAGTTTTTTTCCCCTCATAGGTGGTAAAGGACTGGGGCTCAGAAAATGGAAATAATTCGACCCTGGCATTTTGAAGGAACTATCCTGGCATTCACCTGATGTGATTTTGGGAAATAATGAAAAACAAAAATCTAGTTGGCCGAATAGGGATTTAAGACTGCATCCTCCTGAATGCGAAGTAAGAATGTCATTTAAAGACAGGAAGTGAATGACTAGGGAGCAGGAGAACAGAATGTTCCTTATTCTGTATTTTTATTTTACTTTTCTAGCCAGCAATCTTCTTTACCATGACTGGGATGAAGAGTTTGCTTAGAAATCCTGGTAAGAAATGACCTGTTAATTTCATCAGATACTTTTTTCTATAAATGTTCCACTGGGAAACAGATGCAATCCCTAAATACCTATAAATGGGACCTGAAACCTGGGAGTGCGCTCTATATTTCATGCAAAACTAAAAGTGCTGATTAGATGGAGATATGAAATATTACAGACCTTGATTTAAGAAATCTTTCCACTGCATAACAATGTAATCACATATCCACATCTCAAATTACCTATTATTTGCCACAAACATTACAACTAGTAATTTTTTATACATCCAGATCTCCAGATATTTTGTAGGATGCTTGTCACACTTATTATAGGGATTCCTCTGCAGTTAACATATACTTTCTTTCCCACTTTAATAATCATTGGTGTTATCAGTCCTTTTAAAAAGTCCTCTGGCAAACTCCTCATTTCCTATACAGCTTCTATAGAAATTTTAATCACTGGTGCTATTTCATTTTTATTTATTTGAATTCTGTTTCCATCTCAACTAATGTAACATTCTTTTTTTTTAACTTCATTTTCACTACTATTTCCATTTGTTCCATTTCTCACATTCAAGAATTTGTTTTAACACTTTTTCCAACTCTTTCTTAAAACCTATTCTAATCAAATCACCACTTTCATCAACTTTGATGTACTGTTCCTTTTATCTTGCTTCTTATAAACCCATACAGTATTCTGTTATAATGAAGGATGTAATATTCTAAGCTACACATAAATCCCTCCCATCTTCTTTTCTTTAGCAATCAGTTTCTTAAATTCCTTTCAGTTCCTTAGCTCTTCCTGCTGATTTCTTCATTATTCCATTCATGCCACACTATTTTCCTCTCTCTTATCACTTTCTATACCTTCTCAATGCTCCACTGTGTATCCCTTTCCTTCACTGTTACTGATGTTCGATAAGGCTTTCTACACTAATAATCAATTCAGATTTAAATTTGGTACTTTCTTTTTCCAAATGGAGTCTTGGCTATCCGGGTGGTGCCACGTCATGTTTCTTAAAACCGACGTTTCGACCCTTATTCTGGGGTCTTCTTCCAGGGCAGAACTGCGTCTTCGGTCAGTGAGTGGTCTCGATTTATAGCGGAGGCCTCAGAATGAGGGTCGAAACGTCGGTTTTAAGAAACATGACGCGGCGCCACCCGGATAGCAAAGACTCAATTGACTCTGGCCGCGGAAGCCTATGATTATACTTCTTGTCTCAATGTTTGATATCTGTGTTGTTAGTTTCTTCTGAAGGTTGTACTGGCTATATTTGACTTTCAGTTTCCTGTTGTCATTTTTCTGACTTTAATTTTTGCTGCTACAGCACTGTCTTCCCAAATGCCAGATCCAGGCATTGATGCCCATCCAGCAAGTTCATTTTCTTCTCTTCCTTGTTTGTCTTTTCCCACTTGTACTATTCCATAACTATCAACGCCACATTAGTTACTTCCCTTTTTAACACGTCCAGAAATTCTTCAGTATTCTCGTAACTTTTACTATCTGGTGGTTTTTACCAGCATTTCCTCCACTGCAGAAAATTAATAATTTTTTGTTGTCACTTTAATTTTATACATCAGGAATATTAACAATTACTGAAAAAGTGATAAAGCATTCCTTAGTGTCCTACATAAAACACAACAATTTTTGAGCATAATAATACAGAGTTATATCCACTGCATAAAGACCAAAAACTTAACATTGAAATACATTTGAGTGCACAAAATTGCACCCTCAGTCAAACAGCCCACTAAATATTTTAGGGGCTTTTTGGCTTGATAATAAAAGATCATCAATGCTGATACTATTATAGACAATGAAATTAGTACCACTATGAAAACTAGAATTGAGTCTGCCTGTTTTAATTTTATTTTTAATATAATTTAGTTTGTAAAATATGTATTGCTAGGCAAGACTGCTAGGATTTTATGTTATTCACTTATATTACTATTGAAAGCTACCCAAAATCGAAGCTACAGTGGTACAAACATAGGCATAAAATCAGAACCTATCTTCTACACAGATAAAGGACATTTCAGTGACAAATATGATGCTGCTTGTTCTCCAATCTCAAATTTGCATTAACTCCAGTAGAAAATAAGACAGGGTAGGGAAAAATAACCCATCTTACCACAGATGAATGCAGGATGGTGAGATGAACACAAGAAAACACAATAAACAAATAAACTTCACAATATTTCAGTTCGTAACCTTAATCATGCAAGAGGCAAGACATATGGCAGGGGGCAATAGGGGGCTTTAAGTCATATGACGGAAGCAGTGGAAGATCAAGAAATTTTCTGAACCTACCCTTCAAACACTACTTCGCTGCCCCCATTGGTGCCAAGCTGAGTTTGCCACCACCTTGATTATCGCCCTTTGTCACCACCCAGGGCAATAGCTGATACATAAATTTGGTGCCCTTCAAACATGATTTTGCCACACCCTGAAGCTGAAGTTACTACCTGGGACAAGCATCCCGGTTTGCCCCCCCCCCCCTCTCCCCTAGATCTGGCACTGGTGGGAAGAAGTGTAAAATTCAGGACCTTTGATTCATATGGTAGGTCTTGGTGCGTTCACATCTTCTCCCTGGCATATGTCTTGTTTCTTGAATGATTAAGGTTACCAATCGAAATATTGTGAAGTGTGGGGTTTTTTTTGTTTGTTTTTTTTGTGTTCATCTGGCCCTGCTACCTTCATCTGTGGAAAGTGATGGGCTATTTTTTTTATTCTGTCTTATTTTCAGTGTTTAATTGAAGTTTCACTGTCAGTGTTATCCAATTGTTAACTCCAGTAGATTACTTTTTGTTGGTTAAACTCAAAAATGTAATTTTTCCAAATTCACATGTGGTATTTCACATAAAGAAGTATTCCATCATTGTTTCATGAAAAAAAATTGTTGGCATTGTAACAAGAACTCCAAATCTTTTAAGAAGACAGACTGAGTAGCTTCTAAGCAAATGGAAAAGAAGTGTCTTTTAAAAAGTTGACAAATTTTCCAGGTAACGTTTTCCTTGTTTGTATGTATACTTTTGAGAAGTATTAATATTGATAGGAAGTACTTACATCTTCTGAGTCATCTGCCCCAAGTTCACACAGTGCACTGACAAGCAATGGTGAATCAGCAAAGCAACAGGCAGCATGGGCCAATTGATCACAAGCAGCTGACCGCACTTCCCAAGTTACATCTTGACAGAGAGCTACCAGTCCTGGAACCACTTCTGACTGTAATTCTTGTAAGGACAACCGGGAGCAACACTGCAATATGAAATACAATACATCAATTAATTTAAATATCATAATCATGTACCATAAAAAAATTTACCTTGACAAATAAATGTAATTTTTTTCACATGGTTTGTATGTCTGTGAGATGCCTATGGGGATTGGCCACAAGTTTTTATTGCATGCGTTTCATAGTAATAGGTTTTGTATGATAATTGTGAAATGTATAAACTCAAAGGCAGAGATTGAGAACCGACCCATCATTTGCCTAAGTGAGTACAGGAAACATTTTTTTTTTGGTAACAGTTTAACATCCCTTTTTAACAACGTGGTCTTTAGAGACGGGAAAGGATGGGGGCAAGGAATGGGAAGGAATTCGGCCATGGCCTTTTGAAGGAAGCATCCCGGCATTCACCTGGAGTGATTTGGGGAAACCATGGAAAACCCAAATCTGGATGCCCGGACGGGGATTCGAACCGCCGTCCTCCCGAATGCGAGGCCAGAACGCTATCCGTTACACCACCACGCTCGGTCTACAGGAAACTGCCTAAACGCATAGTCAGGATGGCTGTTGTGTCAGAATGGGAATTTAAGGATTTTTTTCCTTTCATTGTAGTCACTGAGGCCAGACTTCATTACTTATGTTGACATCAAGATCATTAGAGGTGGGATGGGACTGGGGGGCAAGAAATGGGAAGGAATTTGGTTATGGCCTTTTGAAGGAAGCATCCTGAAATTCACATGGAATGATTTGGCGAACCATGGAAAACCCAAATCTGGATGCCCAGACAGGGAGCTGGGAAAGGATGGGGGAACAATGAACGTGGAGGAATTTGGCCCTGACCTTTCAAAGAAACCATTCTGATATTGGTGTGAAGTGAAAAGTTGAAATCTGGAAGGCCAGACAGTGATTTCACAATACTGTACAATACATTGTATCATCTAATGAAAGGCAGGTCAGAAAGATACTTTTCATCCTTCAGGTTCAGTCTGGGGTTTGAACCTGGATATGTTATACCTCCCGATTCCAGTATAATGGCACCTAAACATGTTTAGTGTTTAATGAATGTAAACTATTAAAACTACAAATTAGTATCCATATGTCGGATGGTAAAATCAAATTATATTCAGTAGTTTAGCACCTCATTCAACACCAATCAATTTGTTCACCATCTTAAAAAATAAATTATCTTATCTCTCTCTTGAAAACCACTATAAATTATAATGTTGAGGTTATGGTTACATTGTAACTGGTAAAATAACAGGCCCTTACAAGCCAGAAAAAGAAATAATCTAAAATCAATGGATCAGGGTAAAGTGCTGTGAGGCAATAGACTATTATTGAAAAAGAGATAGATTTAGCAGACCCATCACTTATAAAAAGTTGAAGGAAGGACAAAAAAATAAAAACACTACACAAACACACAAGAAAACATAGTATTTTGGCCACAGACCTTAGTTTTGATTGTAGAAGATAAAGTACATGGTCAGGTTTGCATAAGCAACTGTGGTCAAACCTAGCCACATGAAGGGCTGCCAATGATTGTTAGTTCTGAGTGGAGGAGATGGTAATGGGGTTTGAAAAAACTAATATAGTTCTAAACATAAGTGCAGAAAGGAAACTGTATGTAATAACCAGAAATATGTAAGTAGTGAAAAATTATGATAAAAATATAATCAAAATGGATGGGTTTACAAGGACAAAATGACAAAAATGAAGGCAAGTTATACCTGCGGGCTGGGGAGGGGGGGGGGGGGGGGGGGAAGAGGGAGGGGAATATCTGGTCCTCAGAATATGTTGGTAAGCCAATTTCCATCAATTTATTATAATTTTATTTATTTTTTATCCTTGTTCTATAGAACCCTGTTAAGGTAAAATCTCTAGGATATGGAACATATCATGGTAAATATATACATACAAGATTAATAATAATCATAATAAAACAGATATTATATGTTACAAACAAAGAAAAAAAAGTAAAGAAAAAAAAGTAAAGAAAAAATAAACATTAATTTTTACAACTTATTTTTGAAAAAAGCATATTATTGGTGAACTGTATTAGTATAATGAACAAAGTAATATAATTTGCAAACTTAATTCAGATACATGAACCACAAGTAATTAATTATAGGGGTAAAGTCTTGATTAAAAGAAGAAGCACTAGACAATGAGGTTTTTCCCGACAGCTAATTGCAAAACATGTAATATGTTTCAAATCATCATGACCTATAGCATATTTTTTTTTTTACTTATGGCTTTACACCTCATTGATGTCATTAGAGGATGGGACTGGTGACTGGGGACAATGAATTGGAAGGAATGCAGCCATGGCCTTTTGAAGGAAGCATCCCGGCATTCACCTGGAGTGATTTGGGGAAACCCGGAAAACCCCAATCTGGATGCCCGGACGGGGCTCAAACCGGCGTCCTGAATGAGAGGCCAGAGTGTTATCTGCTCACCCACCATGCTCGGTGACCTATAGCAACCCCACCACTGGTGAAACATACTGCATCATAAGGCATACCACCTCTCCCATGTCCCACATAATATACCAGTTCACCTGCCTCCACTGCTCCAAGTTTTTACATAGGCCTCACATAAACCATTTATCTATTTGGAAGAATAGTGACATACATATACATTACACCAAAAATTTTGACAAACCAGTTGCTGTACATGTCACATACTACAACTCTCATGTCTCATTCACTGTTTCACAGACAAAACCACCAGAGTATTTGCTGAACTTACATGGTTAGAATTGGCCTTCCAACAATACATTCTGGAAACAAGAAAACTTGGTGTGCAAATGTAGCAACAGAGTTGATGGAATAGTCCAGTTTGCCATTTGCTGTACAGAATCAGCACAAAACAGCTGTGTATGTACTTTTCCAGGCTTCAGCAAAACTGTTTTACACTGATGCTGGACTTCTAGAAGTAAAGATCTAACCTGTTCCATGTCAGAGATGAGAATCTCTGCTCTCCCATGTCCAGGATTAGAATATTGCTAAAATGGCAGTAACTTCTCTTCCACACAATTTCATTCCACAAATCTTCAATGGAATCCAAATAGCTAATTTAATTGGAATAGCAGGACCTTAGATGATCGCTATTGGCTGAGCCAGACTCAAGATGCAGGGAAACTATTTTCTGAGCTGGCCTTTCCATTTTCAAATGCTTAGATCAGGGATGGTGAACCTTTATTGGTTAAGGTGCCATTTTTTCTAAAGAAATGTTGAATGAAGCCATGGCATGCCATCAAACAATCATTATTACCAGTCATGATTAATGGGAAAAGAAATAAAACTAAATAACTTACTATCACCTTAAAAATTTATATTTCTAACCGCAATATAAGTTTTTTATACTAAGCAATAATAAGATCAAAACTTATGTGTTTGTTTAAATATATGAAACTAGCGCGACTTCTATTGTTGAAAGTTGATGCCAAATAACTTATATTGGTTTCATTCTTTGTTACTTTTAGCAGAATGCAAGCTGAATTGGAGTCATCTGACACAAGGTTTCGAAGAGAGTCTTTAAAGAAAAAATTTAAAGGAATTGGGTTACAAAACTTTGGTCAGATCATTCCTTGAATATAGTGGTGTAGTATGGGATCCACATTTTGGCTTCAGATACAGGAGTTGCAGAGGGTGCAAAGAAAGGCTCCTAGATTTAACCCTGAATATTACCGCAGAACACAGTCGGTAACCCACATGATAAAAAAGCTCGAATGGAATTCATTGGAAGATAGGAGGAGGGAGAAAAGAATCATGGGAATGTATAAGGCGTATATTGGTGATGAGGCGTGAAAGATATTGGTGTAAGAATTAAAAGTAATGCATGGAAGAGAAAATATGACCATGACCACAACCTGGCACTCGATTTCAGGCACAAGGGTGTGGGAAGATTTTCTTTTGTGAGTAATGGACCAGGGATTGGAATAAGTTGCCAAGAGAATTGATGAATAATTTGCCAAAAACGTTAAAATAATTTGAAGTTAAAATATGTAGACGGAAAAAGTACTTGGGTACAGGAAAGGGAAAAAAATTGGGTGTGTATGTGTAATCAGTAAAAGAAGTCAAGGATTAGTTCTCCTCATGTCGCTTGTGTTTGCTCACTCAGTCCGTCCGGTAAAAAAAATCGCTTGAAATCAACTTTTGCACAAACTGTAGTTGTTCAGGCACTGGTAGCTTTGTTCACGATGAACTTTGTTACCATGATCTTAAATTACGTAGACAAAAAAATAAATTACTTATATCGATTAGGGACCTACTTCATTAATGCCGTGCCCAAATTATTTGGTTGCGTGCCATCATTGGCACGCGTGCCATTGGTTCGCCATCCCTGGCTTAGATCATCACCCTAATAAGGATGTTGGAGATGTCTAGGTGTTGACACTTCCACCATCTCCAAATAATTTTACAGGTGGGTGTGTAATTTCTTTGTCAACTTGGCTGCAAATAATGTTTCCTCCTCTTTAGTTCATAATTATTATTTCCTAATAATTGCCATTTGGCTTATTGTTAATTTGCAACTGGAGAATTGTAATTTGTACCATTGCAATAAAACAATCTAGGTTATCTACAAAATTGTCTCACCTTTCCAAAGAGGTGGCAAGCAAACACACGACACCACTTATCATGCCAAATCTGCGACTGGCGTGCAGCAATTACCAGGACTTCAGAATGTATCACATCAACTGGAATTACTTTAACTGCCTCCAGGAGCATGTCAAGCCACATATGAGACACAGCTGTAACAAACAGTAGAAATAGTAGAAGCTCTTGCTTCATTTCTTCTGCAACACTATGTGAAATGTTAGGTACTCAAAGCAGAATCACTTAAGTATACAACTGAACTGAAATCTCTAATAATAAGAAATGTTGAGCAATAATAACACAATCAAAACAACATAATGACTTAAGCTTTCTTGACCAATATAATTTCAAAGAAATTTTTTTTCCAAGGTTGTAGGTTGTAGTCCAGTGGGATATGGCATTTCCTAATTTTCTCTTAAGTTTCCTACTAGCAATTTCAAAGTTTGGGGATGGCAGAGCCTTTAAGAATGTTAAACGTAAAATTTGATGGAACTTTGTGAATCTCAATCCCTCGTGGACTCTATCCTACAAACCCAGGAGGCCTTTGCCATGAAATATGAAACAATCAAAACAATTATTTTGGAGGAACATTAATCAATAAATGTAGACTAAATACCAAAATGCATAAATAATTAAAAATTCATTGTAGATTGCAGAACAACAAAAATGAAAAGTAAAATAAAAACCTTAAAAGCAATATTAATCAAAAAAGGAGCAGGAGAGAGAGAGATACAAGACAAAATTACACAGTATGTAAGGTAACCCATTAATTATGGGAGACACATGTGGTTGTATTGGTAAGGCCAGCAGATTAGCATAAGCAAAACATTTCTTTGTGAATGATTTGAAATGTGTGTTCACCACTGGAGACAAAGCAAAAGTGGGAACTATGAAGAGAAGAAACAATTGGCATAAAACCATAATAATGTTTGAAATGTGAATAAATAAATAAATATAGGTAGTAACAAAAAATTAAAATATAGGGCTGATATAATTCTTATCTTCATTGAATGTTCCAACTTGTTTGCAGGTCATTCACCACAACTCTTTCCAAGGCAATGTTTATTTGAAAGCAAGGCTCCATCAACTATTGGTTTGTCAGGCCTGCCATAGTTCTGATGGGAGAGTTGATGTGTTGCTATCTGTCCGTGAAATGTGTAACTTGTGTGTGATATGTGTATTTTTGTTTGTGAAATGTTAAGTTTGTGAGGTAGAGATTGGGAACTGCCATAGCATTCTACTAGGTGGCTGCAGAAATCATCACAGATTCACAACTGGGACAGCTGGTACCTCAGGCCCGAAACATGAATCTAGGCCCATTGTACCTCTTCAGCTAAGTGTAGTGGCACCTTAATGCATGCAGCCACAGTGGCGGATATTATGGAACTGATATAAGAATTTAAAAATATATATATAAAGTGGTTGGTTTACAAACAGTAAGGTACTGACAGCAATTAATGCCAGGATGTCCAACTTATATGTTGGTAAGCTAATTCCAACCAATGAAGTTCAGAAGGGAAAATACACTCTAAAAAAAAAAAATATAGGTACAGATGTGATTTAAGGCACAAAAACGTGCTCTATGCATTATGTGAAGACACATACATAGAAATTGGTTTAAAGGTTTTGGTAGACTTACAATGCCAGTACAAAACATATACTCTTACTCTTAATTGTGTCTTGTAGAAAATGAATCAACTACATATCAATGCTGACATACAATTCCTTACATTCTAAATTTAAAAAACATGCACTAGAATAGAACTCACTAAAAAAAGAGAGAGAGACAAAATTTTCTCCAGCCTCTGTAGTGATAATGGAGATAATTACAACAACAACAAAAAAGAGTAGTCTCATTAGGTGCAGAGATTAAAAAATTTGTCTGTTTTGCTGGTTGTGAATTAAAACAGTAAGTATCTTGATTTAAATTTGTTTAGTTTTGTAGGACACTCTGGAAGGTTGTTAGGGAAAAGAACTGAAGATCAAAGAATAATGAAGTAATGTAACACAGAACCACGGAAACTGGAATGTGACTTTGCTTAGGTACGGTGGAATAGTACAGGACCTTGTTGTAACCTCAGAGTTATTTCTCCAAGACATAAGTAATTTCAATGTATTAAACGATGACAATGGGCTTGTATTATTAGGAAGCAGTGGGGAGACATTTCCCTGGGATTTAGAATGCTTACAGGCCATGCAAACTTCACCTTGGCCGATTTAAAGTAGGTCAGATGACCACATCTGCAACGTTCAAGACTGACCAAAACTGTCCTGCCATGGCTGGAATGATGGTGGGAGATCAGGGTTTCTAAAATCCAGGTAAAACTCACTGCCAGGTGTGGCTCTCTCTCTCTCTCTCTCTCTCTCTCTCTCTCTCTTCATCACGCTTGCAGCAAGTTCGTGTCATCAGTGCAGAAGAGGAAACATGGGGCATCACAGCCAGCCCCAGCAGCTGTGAACACGGGGTTTGTATTCATCAGTGGCAGTCACCATGCAGTAGCAGCCATTAACCAGGTGGGCTCTATTGTGGATGATGGTTGACTATGGGAAGACACAACTAGATGGGGGAAAGCTATGTTGTTCAGCCACAACTTGTAGGTTCACTCATCACTTGACTGAAAGGGCCAGTTAGCTATTTGACTACAATGCAGCTGTTCATATGTCAGTTATTTTGCAGCTTACTCATTCATCTGAGTCACTGTATGTAATTGTGTAAATATTGTAAATTAAACATTGTAAAAATGACATTACAGGCTAAAGTTTTCCCCTATAATGATCCTGCAATGAAATTTATATCTTGAATACAGGTCAGGTTCTACATCCGACCCTTACTCATAGCTTGTCTTGATCAAATTAGTTAGTTCTTTCTGCTTGACCCTGACTGATCTAGCTGTCACTACACTGGTGTTCAGATGATGAGGTTTAAAACCAATCGGTTTGCTACACTGCTGTCTGGGGGGAAGGGGGGAATACAAAATGTATCACCATTGTTAAGGATTCACAGGAATGAATGAGTATTTCATCCACTGTAGATCATTGTAGCATTATATACTTCTATCATGACCAGCTCCACGTTAATTACAGAAATGATTGGTTAGTATATTGTGTAAAAATAAGGAAACAATAAGCGAGCAGAATTAGCATATTCCAACCACCTGTTAGAGCCCACAAGATATGTCATGGGATGAGAGGGTCCAGCTGCAGAATAGCATAGACAACAAGGGTCACTGTCTCTTCACAAGGATGACAGCAGTTGCAGAACAATATAGCAGTGTAACTCAGCATTGTTCACACAGAGGTCTTCAGCAGCTGCAGAATGCTACCTTTGCAGATAAGCAAATCACAGATTGCACACAAATCTGGCATCAGCAACTCATGGAAAGCAGGTCACGAAATGGCAGTAAGTCACTATCATTGCAAGTCAAGTAAAAAGAAGAAAAAAGGCCAGCAGATGCTTGCAAAACCAGAACTGTAATTTTAAAACAATGCAACATTCAAGAAGCATCCATTTATTGAAACTTTAAGAGATGTCTAATATCATTACACAGCATAGTATAAGTTAAATTTCAAATAAGCAATCTAATTTAAAAGAAACTATTTGATTGCGAACATAAACCATAACTTCACTTTCCATGTATGTCTTTAAGAATTTTAGGACAGAAGAAGAATTATAAATTGAATAAGCAATTACTAAATAATTGTATATACAGAAAACAACAGGAAAAGGAATTGCTGATTAGGATAGAGAAATGAACCACCACTTACATCTAGATGATGGATGTGAGGCATGAACATATAAAAGAGATAAAAACAGACATAATATAGGAATCTTCATGGAAGCCCATTATCAACAGAACATTTTGGAGGGTGGGTGTTGTGAGAGACTGTCTCAGAGAATGACTGTTGGCCAGGAAAATGATGGGGGTAAATTCAAACAGAGTACAGATAGAGGGGCAGTAATTTAAAGCTAATACCCGAGCATTGTTAAATATCAAAACAGATCTCTGGTGGGCAGAAAGAACAAAATAATGTTATCAGATATAAATATAAGAAAGCATAAATAAAAATTTAGAATTTTTTACTTTAATAAAAATACAATAAATTAAAGTTAAACTTCACCTCTGGTTACTGGTGGTCCAATTTAGTTAGTGGGGATGGAGGCAAGGAGAGAAGGGGAATAATTTTAATAAAAATAATGACTGGGTAATATCTTAAATTGAGATTAGGTGGTTGCCTTATACCCAGTTTGTACTGGTAGGCAAGTTCTCACCTTCTCAGTTCAGACAAGCTGCTGCTGTTTGGTTTTCTCAAATACTGACTATTTTACCAAAATTATCCAAGTACCTGTTACTTTTAATGAATATATTGATAGTAACATCAACTGACAAACAATAAAAGAGTCATGAATAGTATAAGCTGCCTTACTTATACATTTTAGTATTTTTACAATCTAAAATGCGGTTCAATAAAGTTGCAGTAACTCACTAGAATGGCTAGCTACAAATTAGAACACTGCAGCAGATTATTACAACTATTTTTACCATTCCTAGAAAGTATACAACCATAAAATACTAGAACAGGTTAATAATCCATATTATTTTTTGGGATAATTACAATTAACTATACACACTATATTCACATTCTCTGATAAATATTTTCTAATCAATGTACATCAAAGAAAAATATATTTTAAATTAAAAATTTGTATAATTTATAAATTGTTCATCAGCTAAATTTCATTATAAATGTTATCACAATAATTAACAACATGACAAACAAAATGTTATGTGATTTTAATAAACTGCATTTATCAACTGGTTGCCCGCACTACCATAAACACTAAATTTGCATGCTATAATTCACTTATGGAGCTATGTTACTGGTTTGTTTTTTTTCATGTTCACTGAAAATGATTTTAAAAATGGACAGTTTCAGCGGCGAGTGAGTAGGTACTACAGCTTATAAGAAATTCTGCAAAAATCACTAAAAGTTGACAGTAGAAGGAAGTGCAACTGCAACATCATCATAGCAAGTAGCTTGTAAATATTTCTAATTTGACACAAAAAAAATCCTTAATGCCAAGAAAGCATTATTCAATTAGCAACAGACATGAAACATAACATCATCCAAAAAAATATTGCTTACCTGGGTCAGAATTGCTAAGATTAGCAGCAGCTTCCCGAATCAGAGCGACAACTAAGCCTGTGGTACAAGATGACTGCTGCTGCTGCAGCACCTTGAAAGATCACAATCTTTGAGATAGTAAGGAGCAGTTCTTAAATAAAATTTTGGTACCAGATGTCAGTCTAATAATAATAGATATCTGTGAATTTCATCACATGTTCTGCAAATTATTTTTTTAAATTTAAATTAATTTGTAAGTTACAACCATGAGAAAGCAAATTTTCAAATTACTGAAATTTGAACACATTATATTTGCTTCTAAAGCAAAATTTTTAGAGTTTCCCTACCGAACTTTTGTAGAGGCAGTTTATATTATCTATAGTGACACACAAAAATCTATGAGGAAAAAATTAATGTAAGCTGTTGCTGTCACAGGCATGAATATAAAAGTTTTTTTTTCTTTTTTCTGATATAAATATGTTATGAACCTTCAACTTTGATTACTGGTAAGATAATTTTGATGTGATGTTGTTCACTGACATTTCCTTGATACAGAGTTTACAAAGTATCAGATAGGTGCCAAAAGTTTCTTACCCAATCATTTTTCAATAGCAGCCAACAGTGGTAATTTGAAGTTGCACAAGTGGTAGAGTAGAAAACAAAGTGACCAAACATGTTGGATATCTTTCTAATAAAGCCTGATGAAAATCTTGTTCGGTGTCAAGTAACTGAAGGGATAAGTGATCACAAGGTAGTTCTGATGGATATTGGGGAATTCAGTATACCAGTGGTCTAAAATGAAGGGGGAAACAGATACAATTATAAAAAGACACAAGTTATAGAACTGCAGAGATTTTGCAAGGGAATGCTAAGGAAATTAAAGGACGGAACCAGTACAATGGAGGCGAAGTGGCGAGTTCAAGGAGATTAAAAACAGAAAATAAGGCGAAGTAAAGAATACTTAAAACAACAAAACAAGTAATTAATTGCAGCGAAGAGGGAATCTAAAGATGGGTTTATGAAGAATATCATTGGTGCTGGAAGACCACTGATCAATGCATCTTGATATTTCTACGGCTATGGTAGAAAACTGAGGGAAATTCAGACAATTGTAGATAAGAATGGAGAAGAAGTTAATGAGGATTTGAAAATGGTTGAGATATTGAGTGACTGCTTTAATGAGACCTTTAGGGACTATCATCCTAGGATAGAATAAATAATATTTGAAGGTAAGGCACAACATTCTATTCCACTATCTTTAATACAC
Organism: Vandiemenella viatica; assembly: GCA_031002005.1. Lineage (NCBI taxonomy): Eukaryota > Metazoa > Arthropoda > Insecta > Orthoptera > Morabidae > Vandiemenella > Vandiemenella viatica. The sequence goes on along the minus strand of JARYHS010010741.1, from coordinate 70,032 downwards.
TTGTAGTAATATTGTCTAAACCAGCTCTTTTGTGATTTTTTTAACTATCTTCTTTCCTTCAAAATTTCTTCAGGATTTATTTCAAACTTTTGTAGTTTGTTTATTTCAATGTTATATGGAGAAATTTCTCCTCTCATTTATTCTCTCTCATCCTGAGATGTTAGTCCTTAATGGTCTCATTAAGCCAGTCACTCAATACATCTGCCATTTTCAAATCTTCAGTAACTTCTCTACCGTCTTTATCTACAGTTGTCTGAATACCTTCCCTTCAGATTTCTAACATAGTCATAGAAATTTCTAGTTGCATCATTCAATCAACCCTGCACCAATAATATTCTTCATAACCATTTTTAGCTTCCCTCTTTGCATCTATTAATTGTTTGCAGTATTCCATATTGCCTTGCTGTCTCTTAACTCTGTTGTGTAATCCTCTTGCCAACTTAATCTCCTCACTTCATTATTAAAGTATTTTCTGTTTTGAAATAAACATTTCTTCACTCTTTTTCATTATCTCTGAGAAATCTTCCCACCTCAACTCCATTGTACTTGCGCCTTCCTTTGAGACACTGAACCTTTCACTGAAATATCTTCTTTCTTCATGTCTGAATCTTGGGCCTTTTTATAACTGTACTTATTTACCCCTTCAATTTTGACCAATAGCTTATTGACTCCTCCAGTATCCATCAGAACTGAACTACTTTGTGATCAATTATCTCCCACAAGATTATCATCAGGCTTTACTAGGAATTTAGCCAACATGTTTGGGCCCCTTTTGTTCTGCTCTACCACTTGTGTAAAGCCTCTTTACCTTATTAAGTTATTTAAAAGTTCTGTTCCCTCATCTTCTTAATCTTATTTCCTACCCAGTTGACACACGGTAAATCTAAATCTCCACCAATAATGACCATTCTACACTCACCTCTGAACTCTGAGTAGGAATTTAATTCCCAATAGCCTCATCTTCATCATTCATTCTTCCACTATAGTAAGGAGCCAACAGCCCAATTTATTCTTTTTTTTATCACTCCAGAAGTCTACCTGTAGTAACTAATGGCTATGATCTATGAACAGCAGTGAATGTCTTTGCCAACTAATATGTATACCCATTTACCAACTGTTCCTCTATCTCTGCAGTACATTCTGTAACCATTGGGGAAAACCTCATTGACTAGTAGTCCTTCTTTTAAGCAAGACTCTACGCCTATAAATACTTGTGGTTTGTATATCTCTATCAAGTTTCCAAACTCTATTAATTTGTTCATTATACTTCTACAGTTCACCAGTAACTCTCTTATATCTGGATTTGTGGCATTTTTAATATTAACCTTCCCCTTTATCTGTTGTTCTCCTATCTATTATTGTTTCAATGACTTTATCTATTTCTTTAGCATTAGTAATTTTTCACATTGTGTATCTGCAACAGTATCCCTTCAATCACCTATTTAAATCCCCTCACCAGCAGCCTCAAACTTGAAAAATGCACAGGCTTGATCCACACATAACTTGAATTGGATTCTTTTACAGTTTTTCCAAACAATTTAGAAAGTGCTTCCTTCTATTTAGATGTAAGCCATGCCTAATGAAACCCTACCTACCAGTGGTATCCACAGGCACAAACCCCAAGACAGGACCAATGCCTTTCCCATGCAGCACCTTGGTCTCCACATTTATCTGCCTCACAGCATGGTTCAAATGTTACTGGTCATGACAACACAAGATGTGCAACAGCTACACTCTGGTACGTTGTGCCTTTTTTACCACCTTCCTCAGGTCACAATTCCCTCACTGAGTGACAATTATAGTTATTAGAGCTGTAAAAAGTAACGAGAAATTCTGTACCCGTATGTATTCGTTACTAAACCAATCAATACCCGTTACTTTTGAATCATTACTCATTACTTTCGGTACAATCGAACAATAGCATGAAGCATTGTACTGAGTCGCGCTGCGTACGGGTTAACTTCGTTACTATCGTATCATTTCGTTACTCGTTACTTTCGGTACAATCGAACATTAGCATGAAGCATCAAGTCTCGTCGCATACGGGACGACTTCGTTCGTACTTGGTAAAGTTAAAGTCAATTGTTTATTTACTAAAATAAGTTTAGCTAAGTTGTACACTTGGATAAAACTTAAAGTAATTAGCACATGGATCTTACTGTAAGGAACCCAGGCTGATACCGGGGTTGAGTATAGCCTAAGTGCCTTAACTTACACTCTTGATGTTGACTCACAGTTCTCTTTAAAACTTACGGAATTATTTTGATTTGACTATGTAGCCTGGATAGTTCTACTCGAATGCTTCAGGTCGCCACAATATTTGTTGACCCACAAATATTGAAAAGGGTTATCAGTTAACTACGAAATAATAACAGTTCACTTTTCAAAGTCTTCAAATTTATTCAAAATAAAACCAAAAGTTCAAAATAGCATTCTAAAAGTTGATTTGGCTAATCGAACACTCTTTTCCAAAAATTACAGATTGTGGAGAGAAATCTAACCGACCGAAACCCCTTTAGCAAATTTACAAGTTCTTAACAGTCATTGAAATTGCGATATAACACGACACGATCCAACATGGTTGAACTAGCCAGCATGGCGAGTTACAACCAGCATGACAAAAGCCAGACCGAAACAGATGACCGACAGGAACAGACCACAGGCAGGAACAGACCACAGGCAGGAACAGACCGCGGACAGGAACAGACAGACCATCATGGCGGCGAGGTCTTTTTTATAGAAACGGCTAGAACCAGTGACGTCAGCAACTGTATCACATCTTTTTGCTTCCGCGTAACTCAAAGTATGTGTAATTTATTTGACGATCCCGACTATTAAAAATGTTCAAACTTTGACAGTATCTGGACTTATCTACTAGAAGTCCGACGGCAGTCTCTTGAGAAATTTAGAGTAATTAATTTTAAAGTTTTAGCTGTTTAAGACTCCGCGTAGTGATACATTCAAATTTGGGTAAAATCCCTAAGTGTTCTAGAATTTTACGCGCGTGCACAACAATCCGCGACAATCTATTTTACAAAAACTTAATTACCGGACAAATACTAAAACTTTTGATGAAAACCCATATATGTATGAACTAGTCTTGATTAGGGCTATCTGCTGATGTAAAATTTAAATTGATATCTCTTTTAATAAAAAAAGCTTATTTTTTTCTCTTAATTAAAACTACTAATTAAACTTTACCAAATTACTTAATTTTATTACCAAAATATCGGGGATAGTGCTGACTACAGCTGGTGATAAAAGTTCGGTTGTAGCTTTACGCGATTTAAAGATATTACAAATCTTAGTTTTTTTTTACTTTTACGATCGCATGCTTCAAAACTTGAACAAAGCGGAATATCTCTTAAGATAAACGTTTCTCGATATGATAATTACACTTTAAAATGATTATTATAACGAATTGTTACTGTGGGGAAGGTTACAGGGAAATTACTTAAAGTTGGAAACTGTACTTCTTGAAATTTCTAAGTCCCGCCTAAGCAAAACTAGAATTTGCCAAAATTCTAAGGTCCTTACATTACGGGAAACCTCTGAATGTACACTTGATTTACTGTAATGAATATTATATTCGAAAGAATAATCCAATTTCAAAACAAACACCTGTTTGCATATAAAAAGAAAAAAGACCTTACAGTGACAATAACTAATGACGATTATTTTTTAAAATAGCCTGCTCAAAACCCTGCATAGAAGCCTGATGTGATAATGGGACATGTATTTAACAAATATTATAATCTCATCAAATTATTTCGTTTTTAAATAGGAGGTTTCACCACTGTCTTCCTTTACGGTTTTCATATAATTTTTTTAAATTGTTCATCTTTATGCGATAGGTTTGTTAAAATAAATGTGGACATACTATCAAATCGGGCCTGCAGGCAAAATACTATTGACTTCCGCATTAATTGTTTCATTTTAAAACTATCAATATTCAAAACTTTTAAATCAATAACAAAGGTTCAGGACAAACATGCGATTAGATTAATTGTTGTTGCGTCACGGTTACAACAAACATTAATATGAAAGCCAGAACCGCACTGATGATTGATCACATGGATCTTGCGGTAATAATACAATAACACCAAGCAAAAGGAATAAAGTCATTGTAACTTATTCTTTGTTTATGGAATTCTGGAACTGCAAAAAAGGGTTGCTAGATTTGTTTATGGCAATTATCACAGAATGCAATCATTAACAGATATGATAAAAGAGCTGGAATAGGATTCACTGGAAGACAGGAGGAGGGTGAAGAGGGTCATGGGACGTATATTGATGGTGAGGTATGGAAACAGATTGGTGTAAGAATTAAAAGTAATGCTTGGAAGGTAAAAGATGACCATGACCACAATCTTGCACTCGATTTCAGGCACAAGGATTTAGGAAGATTCTCTTTTTAGGTAAGGATTTCAGGGACTGGAACAAGTTACCAAGAGAAATTATGAATAATTTACCAAAAACGTTGAAAGAATTTAAAGTTAAAATTTGTAGAGGGCAAATATGGGTGGATGCAGGAAAGGGGGGAAGATGGGTGTGTAGGGAAATTGTCACCAGAGCGTGCGCTCCATTGCAATTTTATTAAATATTATTAGAACATAACAAGTGCAGATATGTATATCAAAAACTATTAGAAAACTCTTTTATATTGTGAATTACACTATAAAATAAAATAGAAGGTATCAATTCTTAAAATAAAATAAAATTCACAAATTTTGAAATCAAAAACCACACTAATGAACTATCAACGAAAAAAAAAGTAACTATCTCAAATTATCCATACAAATTTTAATGTTAAACAAACTAAAAAGTACAAAATTAGTCTTTACATTCGCAAAATTAGTTACCTGCAGGAACTGGAACGTGTTCGTATCTATACGACAAATGCGAGTAATGAAATGAATTTGTGAGTAACAATTCGGTACTTTGAGTTAGGCGACGAACCCGTTACTCAGTAACAAATACATCTTTACTTTTACAGCTGTAATAGTGACAGCTCAAAAACTGATTACATTTTAGGGTAGTACATCTGTATGTATCAAAACAGTAGCAAAATATTGACATGTATATATAAACAGAATATTCACTTCTTTATAAACATTTTTATAGCCTGTTTCTGAGAGGAGAAACAAACTGGTAACCATATTTAATGGATGACCATTAAATCAATATTTGAGAATACGACAGAATTATCTAAAAGAAGACTCTAATGAAGGTAACTACTCAAAGAACAAACTGTTAGGCTATCCTGTATTTGTGTGAACTGAGTTGGCACAAAGACTCCCTGTCCACTGAAAGCAGATTTGCGGGACTCTACCACCAGTTCTCTGCCGTACCCTGCAACCTATTACATTTCTTCTTGATGTCAGTGAATATAAAAAAGATAATAGAACAATACTTCCTTAATGCATGTTTATTTACTTTTAAGTTGAGAAAATAAATGTAAATTTCTTTGTTTAGGTCCTAGATCGGCGAAATTTCCATTCTCACATTCTACCATTGGCAACACAGTCTACTTTTTTAATTCATTTTAATCTTATATTGCATTAGCTATTTAACTTTATCTTGAAAATATACTGGTACACTAAAAGTAGTTTTATGTAAAGAGAAAAAAATAATTAAAAAGGGATAAAGAAAGAATAATTGAAATGGCAGCTGAAACAATTTCGAGGTAAATTCAAGTAAACTAATGGCCTTATATAAACTAGGCGAAATGAACTACACTGTAAATAATCTTTATAAACTGACAGTATTTTGTTTGTAGCATTATTTCCTTAAGTACATTTGTAAATTTTATTGATACGACTACAAACATAAACTTAATATATAGTACATTATGCATTGTTATGTATTAAAGATTAGTCACCACTAATTACAATCCGCATAATAAACTGAATCTTTGTTTGAGAGAAAAGTGAAGAAATTGATTGCAAATTTGGGTCTATTGGAGATCGCGATTCCACTACAACAACATTAAATAATATCTTTGTAATACTGATGGAATCAGTCGTAAGACGTATTATTATCAAGCAGTAATTCCGTTGTAATACAGCCTGGACCATTATTTTAAACCAGTAGTTAGGTTGTAATACAGCCCGGACCAGCATGAAGCTGTTAAATATACTTCGGAAAGAATTTATAGCAGAGTCTTGCGTTTGACCACTTCAGTATTATGATGATAACTCAAGCCAGAATCGCCATCTCCAATAATACCGCAAATTTTATAATTATTCTATGGACGTGTTGTGTTTTGATGGATTAAAATGGTTTATATGAACTGAATCACTGGTGTGAATGTATTAAAAACAAGAAAGTGCATGTAATATGAGACGACGGTAATTAAAAATGTTACGTGGGCCATAATGTTTTGAGTGATATTCTGAATTTTTTAGAAGTGTTTGGTTTCGTAAATATGGTGCTACGTGCTTGTATATATTTTGAATTTTCATTTAAAAACATTTCCTAATGATTTCAAGTAATTTTGTGTAAGTTTTAATTGTTTTTGTTCAATTAGTGTCATTTCGACGATTTTTGGAGCTCAAAAAAGGTCTGTCAGCAACTTTACATTCTCAATATCCACCGCGTGAAGTGCGTGTTCACATGATCAAATCCAAACAATATTAAATATCATTGCCCTTGTATATGTTCGAGCGACTCAAGCACTTACAATTGATTTAGTCAAATTACATTCCCTGTGTTTGGACTGGAGCGATCTGTTCGCGCCTACACAGGCGTAGTCGCGTGAACATTTTTCACGTGAATTAGTGTCTACTGGATGGCCAGCCTTAGTGACTGATTATGTACTTGTCAGTTAGGAGGATTAACCAACTTTTATTTCATAATAATATAAATACTTGAGTTATATGGTGAGCAACATTCTATATGTTAATACCTGTAAGAAAGCTTTGCTAGCCTTGAAATGTAGAAGTCTAGGAGTGATGCCAGCTGTAGTCTTGCCACCCTGACTGCACTGAGGTATGCCATCTGTATGTAACAAATCTGCAATTCGTGGCACAATTGAAGCAGCCACCTCGGTAGCATCAAGAGTCCTAAGCAATTCTGGCAACCTTTCAAGTAAGCTCAACTGATGTGTTATGTCAACAGTACTGTAAAGAAGATAAACATCATATATTTATTCACCACATATGAAAGTACTTTAGTTGTTGTTATTATCTTAGCCATTCATACTTATCTACTTTTGATATGTCTCAGTATCTTTGGTCCAATTCTGACTGTGTCCACTCAGAAATTAAATTAAAGCACTGAAGTACAATTTACAATAAATAAATGAACAAACGTGAAGTGAAGCAAAAAGAAATAATTAGCATATGATTTAGTTCTCTTTATTCACCTGTAAGTACGAGGGATGGAATTTAAATAGTTGCAACACTGCTGTGGAGACGCAACAGAATCTACTATTGTCGCTGATAGCACACGTTGTTGACATATCTACCTTACCTCCAAGCAAATGGACTCGCCCGTCCCACATCCCCAGCATGCGCACAACTGAGGGAAATGCAGTCACTTGTCAGCGAGCGGTCTGACATAAAGGTGTCACTATATTTTCGAAACAAGAACAACGGAGTTGGATCAAGATTGAATGTGCTAGAGGTCGTACAGCACGACAGTGTCATCAAGGTCTTCAAGAGGCGTGCAGGGAATCGGCATTGCAGTACAGAACAGTGGCACGTTGGGTAAAAGCCTTCAACGAAGGTCGGCAAACTGTGGCAGACATGCATCAGGCAGGTCGTCCTAGCGTGTCTGAAGAAGAAATGCATACTGTTGCCGCGTTAGTGGACAGTGATTGACGCCAGACGATTCGTGAGCTTGCCTACAAACCAGATTAGTGCATATGACTGTGCTTCGCATCCTGATGGAATGCCTGGGCATACAAAAAAATTGCATCATGATGGGTTCCGCATGATTGACGGAAATGCAGAAATGGATGCATTACAAGGCTGCTCAGGCACACTTGGAGCACTATGAGCGCGAAGGAGAGGCTTTCTTACACCGTATCATAACACTGGATGAGACATGGGCCACATCGTATGAGCCAAAACTGAAACGCCAATCTAACGAATGGCGTCATTATGGGTCGCCGCGAAAGTCGAAAGTGCGTCAGAGCCCCAGTATAGTGAAAGTTATGGTGATTCTCGTGTACGACTGTAATGGTGTTATCCTAACGCATTACATTCCTCCACGGCAGACCGTCAATGCACAGTATTACTGTTCATTTTTGGAGCATCACCTGCGACCAGCTTTGCAAAAGAAGTGGCATCACTTTCTGCGCAACCCACCCATCATTTGGCACGACAATGCGCGGGTGCAAGCTGTGACTACTCTGTTCGGTCGATGGAACTGGGAAGTACTGTACCATCCACCATACTCCCCGGACTTAAGTCCTTGTGACTTTAATTTGATTCTGAACTTCAGAACTGTTCCAGAGATCCAACAGGCAGTAGGCCACTCCATTCGCACCATCAACAGAACACGCTCTGCTAACGGTATCCTACGCCTTCCACATCGCTGGCAACAGGTTCTACACAACGCTGGTGACTACTTTGAAGGACAGTAACAGGTGCAAACATGTAACGCTTTTGTATTGGTTGTGAATAAATAGTTGCCACTATTTAAGTTCCAACCCTCGTATCTTAATGTCACACTAACCCTGGAATAAGATGAGCTGTTAATATATTGCAGATTCAGCTGATTGATCACCAGATTTATTTATTTATTTTTTAAATAATTGTTAAGTAGTGTAATAACTGGAGGTTTTCCTGTAATAACAAAAGAAAACCCCACAATTGTTACCTCAAACAAGCCATACACACAAAACTGAAAAAAGTATGGACATTTCAGGTTACCACATTAATATTTGATATAAGCATCAAGAAAATGATATGGTACAAATCATCTTCCATTCCTGTCAATGCATGGTTCCATCATGATGTCAAGAGAGATAGCAACCCTGCAGAAGGCAGAAAGTTTGGTAGATGTTATATACGTATTCCAGTGGTACCTCAGATAACACTAAATTTAGTATTTAAAAAAAAAAAAAAAAAAAAAAAAAAAAAAAAAAAATGCTGATCAAAAAATGAGAATATATCAGTTTATGCAAAGAAAAATGATTGTCTGATAATCTAACAAAAGATTACTCATAATTATAAAATAAATAATACAAGGATAATTCAAAAAGTAATGACCATTTGTCTCTCTAGATATTTTTATTCAAGACTAGAATTTGCCAGTGCTTCATGCAAGTGTTCCTTGGTGTGTGCAAAAATACTTTACTATTTTTTTTCTAGTATCAGACATTACTATGGAGAGGCAAAAAATATTATAATTTCATGTAGTTGAAGACTACAGCCAAATCTAATTTAAAGATGGATGTAGAAACGTTTCCTGACTATATCAAACACTGAACAGAAAGAGAAAAACTTCTATGAAACCAATCCATTCACAGTACATAACATTCTTAGTGAAATATGTACAGGCAGACACAATAAACACCTAAGAATAAAGACATTATTTTGGTAGATCACAGTAGATATTACACTGAGAAACATTTTTATTTTATATGGACTCTCCATAAACAGAATTAGCAGCGATAGTTTTTGTAGCCAGTACTTAGCTGGGTATAATCCTATTTGTTAATAATGGTTGTTTGATATTAGTTGCATTGTGACATATCACTGCCAGCCACTTAAAAGCTGAGCAGTTTTGTTATTATTATTATTATATTTTTTATCTTCTAATATGCTTTTTTATTTATTATTCACTGACTGATTGATGAAACTGGATGGAAACTGCAGATAATTTAATGAGAAAAATCAGAGAAATTATTCTCCTAATATTTTGTTAGTCCCCTATGCATTGAATTATATTTAACATCCTTTTCCTGTATTTATTTGTGCTGCAAGAATTACTACTATCATCAAACCTGTGAAATGAAACATACTTTCATACTGTTGTTGTTGTTGTTGGAGTTTTAGGGCGCGTCGACGACGGGGTCATTAGCGCCCTAACAACAACCAGGTGTGACAACGTGGCAAAATTGCCGTCTCTGTGGCCGACTGTAAAGGGGTCGGCCACAGAGACAGCATAATAAAATACTAGCACACTAATTAAAATACCGTCTGCGTGGCCGACTGTAAAGAGATCGGCCACGCAGACAGCAACATAAAACATAAAACTAAAAATAGGCAATAAATTAAAAAAATACATATATTAACTGGTTGGCTGTAAAAGGGCCAACCAGTTTAAAAAACGCGTAAGCTGGCTGGCTGTAAAGAGGCCAGCCATATAAGCAGTGTCATAAGTAAAAACAGTACTTGGATTAGTGGCTGTAAATGGCCACTAATCCAATTTAAAACCTAGGCCGATCTGCCCAAAATTTTTGGGACAAGACCGGCCAAGCTGAAAAACTTTAAAACCTTAGCCACGTTGTCACGGTCATCGCTTAAAATAAGGGACAGATCGTTGCCTAAGCCAACGTCTGCCCTTAGATCTAAAAACAATATACATTCGGTTAAAATGTGGCGTACCGTCAAAGGTACGCCACAAGCATCACATTCCGGAGGGTCCTCTTGGCGGAGAAGGAAACTATGAGTAAGAGGACAGTGCCCTATACGGAGGCGAGTAAGGAGAACCTCATCCCTCCTCGCCCGCTGGAAGGAGCTGCTCCACGGCTGAACGGTCGGTTTGACCTGCCGGAGCTTATTATGCTCGACTTCCAGCCACTGCCTCTGCCAAATATCAAGGATAAATTTCTTCACCGCCGAGGCAAGGCCTGACTTTGGGACCGGTGCAAAGTCGATTCGGACCTTGTCACAGGCTAACTTGGCAGCTTCATCTGCTGCCTCATTCCCCCTGATTCCCACATGGCCCGGTACCCAGCAGAATAATACCTCCTTTCCGCGAGATTGGAGGGAAAGGAGGGCGTCCTGGATGTCCTGGACTAGACGGTCTGCTGGGTACATATTACCTATGGCCTGAATACAGCTGAGGGAATCACAGCATATGATGAACAACTTATCGCGCATTACTTTCATATGCTGGAGCGACTTCAACACGGCATAGCATTCGGCAGTGTAAACGCTGCACCTGCCGTCCAATTTGAATGTGTAAGTCGCTCGAGGGAACACTACGGAGCAACCAACTCCGTTAGCCTGCTTAGACCCATCCGTATACACCGGGGTAAACGTGTGATACTGATTTAAAACATCACTAAAAATTCTGATAAAAAACATTATCCGCGGTACACAACTTGTTGTGCCGCGATAATTCTAAAATTGTTCTGGCCTCTTTAAAAGCCAGGGAGGAGATTTACTCCAACCCTGGTGATAAAAAGAAGGAAGCTCGAATCATATTGTTCTAAAATAGCCTTTGTACGGTAGCTGAACGGTTTAGTGGCTCTATGCCGGTTGGCATAGAGCCGCTCGTAGTTGGGATGGAGCACTATATCGTACACGGGACTGCCAGTGTTATGGCAACGTGCAGGTAGTGTCGCACCATGAGGAGTTGCCGGCGGATGGTAAGCGGCGGCTCGCCCGAGTCAGCACAAATGCTGACAATAGGGCTGGTGCGATATGCACCTGTGGCGAGCCGAATTCCAGCATGGTGGACACTATCCAATATACGCAGATAGCTGTCCCGTGCCGAACCATAGACAATACAGCCATATTCCAACCGTGACCGTACAAAGGCGCTGTAAAATTGTAGCAGGCAGGAGCGGTCAGCGCCCCATGACCTGCCACACAGACATTTTAAAAGATTAAGAGCTTTTAAGGCCCTGGCTCTAACATCTTTTACATGCGCAAGCCAGTTAAGCCTTGTGTCAAAAATGAGGCCCAGAAATCTAACAGTATCACTAAAACTTAAAAACGGTGTTCCTCAGGGTAAGGTGAGGCTCTGGTAAAAGGCTTCTGCTACGAGTAAAAAGTACACACCGGGTTTTCTCAGCGGAGAAACGAAAACCGGTGTGCACCTGACCATTCAATCCAGCCTGTTCAGCGTGAGTTGCAACTGCCGCTCAGCGCTTCTCAGGCTGGACGATACAATAAAAATTAAAAAGTCGTCCACATATAAGGAGAACTGTAAGGGACTCCTTATGACGAGTGATATACTGTTTAATCGCTATGGCGAAAAGGGTCACGCTTAAAACTGACCCCTGAGGGACAACCGTTTTCCTGAAAAAAAAGATCAGACACTTCACCACCGACTCGGTACCAGGAAGCAACGACCAGATAAAATGATTTTAAAAAACGGGGTAGGTTTCCCCTAAAACCCCATTCATGTAACTGTTTTAAATCACATGCCGCCAGGTAGTATCGTAGGCCTTTTCAAGGTCGAAAAAAACACCCACAAGGTGCTGGCTGCGGATGAACGCATCCTGTATTGCCGCCTCCAGGAGGATCAGGTTATCCAAGGTGGAACGGAACTTCCTGAATCCACAACTGAAAGCGGCTCAGGAGATTACGGGATTCAAGACACCAGACGAGGCGGCGATTCACCATCCTCTCCAGTGTCTTCCCCACGCAGCTAGTCAAGGCAATACTACGATAACTACCTGGCAACAATTTGTCCTTGCCAGGTTTTAAAATGGGAATTAATGTTGCTTCTTTCCACGAGTCGGGGAAGTGTCCTCCGGTCCAAATGTCGTTAAAAATATCTAGAAGGTACTTTTTAGCATCCTTACTGAGATGCCATCAGCAATCTGGTTACTGGATCAGATCAGGCCCTGGAGCAGTGTCATTTCCGCTGTTCAACGCTGACTCCAGCTCCCAAGATGTGAATGGGCAGTTGTAGGCCTCTGAATTCGACGAATCGAAGCACAGCGGGCGCCTCTCGGCAGCGACTCTACGTCGCTGAACCGAGGGTCAAAGTTAGCGGACGAAGTGATGGCGGCGAAATTCTCCGCCATCAGCTGCGCTATGCTTCGTTCGTCAGTAATTATCCGTCCGTGATCCAGTAACCCAGATACCTGGTGGGCGGGAGTACCTTCCAGATATACGGCGATGGACTCCCATACTTTCGACGAAGGCGTGGAACGATTTATATTGCATCACAAGTTCTGCCATGACCTCTTCTTGCTCTCCTTAATAACTCGACGCGCCTTAGCTCTGGCAATACGGAATGCTGCTAGGTTGTCAGATGTGGGGCACAACCTAAAGCGCGCAACGCCCGTCTGCGACCCTGGATGGCGGAACGACATTCATCGTTCCACCAGGGGACGGGCGTCCTTCGCATCGTTCCGGAGCTCTCGGCATGGAAACGTCAGCTGCACGGTGAATCACTTCTGTGAGTGATTCACCTTCTCCTGTATACTGCCACAGGGTTTGCAGTTGTACAGGCACGGCAGTAGAGCTGGCCAATCTGCACAACTGAACGTTCCATTTACGTCGGTTATTTACTCCTCCACGTTCACACTCGACGTGCATCCAAATTGGGAAGTGGTCGCTACCATGTAGGTCGGCGATCCCTTCCCACTGCACGGAGGTCCGCTATTGAGGGGGAACACAAGGAAAGGTCAATGGCAGAAGACGTACCGGTAGCAGTGGTGAAATGAGTCATTTGCCCTGTATTCAGGATACAAAATTTCCTCCTGCTCTATCAATCTACCAACCACTCGGCCCCTGGGGCAATCGGTGGTGGAACCCCACAACGCACTGTGGGCGTTGAAATCTCCCAAAAGGAGAAAGGGCCGAGTGAGTTGTCGTATAATGCCAACCAGGTCGTCGTAGCCGACAGACACACTGGGTGGCAGATAGACAGAGCATACGGTCAGTGTGATTGGACCGTGTAATTTTCACCGCTACTGCTTGTAATGTGGTGGTGAGAGCAACGGGTTCGGAGTGGACAGTGTTTCGGACCAACACTGCCACTCCTCCCTTAGCTCGATCACCCTCGGTATCGTCCTTTCGGAATATGTCATATCCTCTTAGCACTGGCTGGTGTAGCGGTCTGAAATGTGTCTCTTGCAGACAGAGACACAAAGGATCAGACCGTGCTAAGAGTTGGACTTCCTCTTTGTGAGCCTGAAAGCCGTTAACGTTCCACTGAAGTATGGGAGCCATTCTACCTATTTTAAAACCACCCGCCCCGGGTCGGGTGGGTCCTGCGCATGCGATTGCTGAGGAACGGAACTATGTTCGTCCACCAGCATTATGTCGTCTTCTGGGTCCGAAGACGACACTTGTTCTAAGGCCTCGGAGTCGTGCGGATTTTTCTTCCGCCGAGGCCTATTCCCCTTCTTCTCCCTGCCAGTTGGGGAACTGGGAGGAGATGTAGAAGGGGACTTTAAGAACATGGTGGGGTCCGTATGTTTGAATTTCGGACCCCGAACTTTTCTGCACAGTTTGCCATCCGCTACTGGCAGATGGCGTTGCCTTTGCTACGTCTGCTGCAGGTAATGCTTCTGCAATGGGTGCCTTTTCTGCTGTTGCAGAGGCACCCACGACAGTAGCTACTGTAACGGATGGCTGTGCTTTTACTGGTGGACTTGCTGTCGATGTGGTCGAGTCAGTCAGAGTGTTGCTACCCACGTCCGAGGTCCTAGGTGTAATGACCTTGATGGGTGTGGCACCACATCTGCACTGACATGAGCACATTGGACTTGTGCCCATGTCCGCAACGGACGTCTGGGTAGCGACACTTTCATTCCTGACGGGAGTTGATAACGTCTTCGCGAAACTGGTAGCGAAGACTGGTGGAGCCAGAGCCTTAAACTGCTTCTTGGCTTCGCCATACGAAATCCGCTCTTTCGTTTTCAACTCCTGTATCTTTTTTTTCCTCCAGATACAATCGACACTCCCTGCTCCAGGCTGGATGTGCCCCGGAGCAGTTCACACACACCTGTGGGAGCGTGCAGCTAGTGCCTGGCTGATGAGCCGCCTTTCCGCACTTCCCACAGGTGGGGTTACCCTTGCAGGTCGCCGTCGTATGGCCGAACCGCTGGCACTTAAAGCAGCGCATTGGGTCCGGCACATACGGGCGGATATTCAAATTCAAATAGCCTGCCTTGATGTTTTTGGGCAACGTCGGAGTGTCGAACGTCAGGACGAAGGTGGCTGTCTTCTCAAGACTGCCGTTAACCCTTCGTTTAATCTGACGAACCTCGACCACATGTTCTGTAGACCACTCCTTAAGGAGTTCCTCGGTCTCTAAATCTATGAGGTCTCTGCTGGTGATGACACCTTTACTAGAGTTTAGAGTTTTATGGAGTTCGCACTTTACTGCGAACTCCCCGAGCTTCTCGCACTTAAGGAGTTGGACAGCCTGCTTTTGGGTGGATGTTTCCAAAAGCAGAGTCCCGTTCCTCAGCTTTTTTACCGATTTGAGGGTACCCGCAATACCCTCTAAACCTTTGTTTACATAAAATGGAGAGATCTTCTCAAAAGATCCCTCCACCCGTGTCATGATAACGAAGGCATTGTCTATTGAACAACCCTTGCCGTTACTGTAGTTTTGTTCAGGGGGAGGGCTTTCAACCCTCGCCTGCTTTTTTGAACTGGGTGTATTTTTATTTGCCTGCGACACACCCGGGCCGCAGGGGTCTGTGGTTTTTTTTGTGAGGCTTCATTTTGGTCCCACGAGTTAAACCATTTTAAAAAGAAGCGCTAATACAACAGGGGTGCGCAGGTGCCCCTGAGGTTGTACGTTAGCGAGTGATCTGCCTCTCACCCATGCACCTCCTCGGCACGTATCCGACCTTGAGGTTAAGGGGTTTTTTTATAGAGGTTTGTACCGTCCTCGCGATCCGGGCGATTAAGCCAAGATCCCCGTTCTCCTAGACACACAACGTTCCACCGTCACGCCCTACGGTGGTCGTTGAAGCATGGTAGGAGTTTACGGTGTGGGAAACTTGCGGCGCTCACAAGTTTCCAGCTCGGGCACCGCGGGTTCGCCAAACCCGTACCTGGCACTTGCGTACCAGGCCCCTGCGGGGACTTTCATACTAAAGGAGTCTGTATTTAGGGTATAACTCACCCTGGATAATTATGTAAAAATATACTTCCACATTAAAGAACTCTGTGCCTAGGACCTTGTATTTTTTGTGCATTTAGCCAGGGCTTACACTGCTCCCCACATAATGGTTTGGTTAATTTTTCACTAATGATCCCATGCTGACACCACTCCTCAGTGGATGGTAATTTAAACGTCATTTGTTTGCTCGTAGGTTGTATTGCTGTCAAGACCACATTAATAGTAACAAAAAGGGCATGACAATAGGAGAGCCAAAATATTACACACTATGGTTAGGTTTTACAGTATCCAGGCTGTATTTCAACTTACCACACAAACAAATTCAATGCTTATTGGTACAAACAGCAAGCAGCAATTACTCATGAATAGGACTGCACCACGCTACATAGTGCCAACGAAAATTACTACTGCTCATCTAGTTTATGGATGGTTCATATGAAATAATAATAAACAAATATGATTGTTTTCTGATATTACCAAAAGAAAGTGCACAAAGATATTTATATTTACCTTAAATTAAATCCAGAATTTAGTTGAATTTTCTGAATTGTATCTATGATATATTAGTTTGATAAATGGGGGATTATATGGTAACCATGGCTCCACAATTTGATGATGGTTTCTTATGTAACTAGATGAGACAAATATGAGGAGTAAAATTTTTCAACTAGTTCTCAAGATATAATATCTAAAAAATGTGTTGGTTAAGTTGAAATGTCGCCTGGACTGAAATAAAATGGCTAAAGCCATGAGAAAATACACGCTGGATATGCACAATGGCTGTTTTTTTTTTTTTCTGGCAAACAGCTATGGTAAAGCTGAAATGTGGCCTAGACTAGAACAACAACATCGCCAAAGGTAGCAAGCAACTATACGTATGATTAATTTTTGACATTTAAAAAACATTACTCTCCACTTTTGATTTGTCTCATGGAGTTACATAAGAATCCATCATCAAATTGCAGCACCACAAATATCAAAAAGTTTCCCCAATATTGAATGAAACACTTTAATATGGATATTAAGTACAAAGTTATTTATCGTAAGTTCAATATCAAAGTTACATTATACTTTTTGAAGTGTTAATCTGTTTTGTAGAGGTTTGTTTAACGCATTTGGTTTGAAAGAAATAACCAAAGGCAAAAAATCCTTCAATTTGTGTAAAAGATGATAATCACTGGGGAGCCAAGTCTGAGCTATAAGGCAGATGTTTAAAGTCTTCCCACTTAAACTGCTGAATATTTTTGTTATTATGATTATACACCTTGTTCACGTCGAGGTCATTAGAGGTGGGAAAGGATGCAAGACAGGGAACAGGAGGGAATTCAACCATAGCCTTTTGTAGGAAGCATCCCGGCATTTCCATGGAGTGATTTGGGGAAACCACGGTAAACCAAAATCTGGATGCCCGGACGGGGATTCGAACCCACGTCCTTCAAAATGCAAGGCCACCATGCTCGTTAACTGCTGGAGCTGATACAGAAGCAAGCAGACGTGTGTTATTGTGAAGCAGCATAATTCCACTGGACAACAACCCATAACATTTCTTTTGAATGGCATGGTGTAGTCAGTAAAGGGTCACTGCATTTACATGCATTGACTGGCAATTTGTTTCTGGAGTTTTATGCAAATTCCAGGTCTCATCGGCAGTAACAAAAAAGTCCTAAAACTCCTTACCATCCTCACTGTTCCAACGGAGAAAAGTCAGTATGATTCCAGTATGATTTTATTTGCGATCAGCTGACAAAACTCGAGGAACCCACCAGGCACCCACTTTTCTGTTGGTAGAAAAACCACTAAAAATTTCATACAAAACTATTCTAGAAAAAAGAATAATGAAATAAGGCAAGTTACTCTCTGAATGACAGAATTTCTCATAACATTCTAAGGGTGGGTAACAGCAGATTTCTGCAAGTTGCACCTGCTGTAACAACCTACAGGAAGATCAGATATTGGTAGACCAACGAAAAGATGGTTAGGAAACTGAGGTCGGAACAGGCTTTAGGCCTGTCCATGAAGAGGAAGTAAGTAAGTACTATTCTTGAAATTTCAGAAAATTGAATTTTTATTCAATCATTAATCACAACTAAAAGTCAAGCTGGGTGTTCTTGACCATGCACATTCATCTATCCACCATCAAACAAGATGTAACATTTTTGAAACGAAGCTTCATTTATCACATTATCACAAACTTTGGTTATCTGTCTGCAAATTTTGATAGGGCGGACTTTTTTGGCATTCAGAAATCATATTACACTATGAACCTCACACTTAATAGGATCATTAATTTTGTCACACATTTTGAATTTGTACAAATAAACAATAAATTACTGTAACAGTTCACTGTTAACATCAGACTGGCACAAAGGAATGGGAAGGTCAAAGCCATGAAGTCAGCAGTCGTAGAAGATCTGTGCAGTTCATCACAACAAAATGTTCTTTACTTTACGAATGACCCTCTTGAAAACCCAAGGTGAGATAAGAAGCATAGTAAGTCTATGATGCAATACATGCAAGGAATTATGAAAAAGGTACCAGCAGTTGTTGGTTTAAAGTGCAAGGAAGATAGAAACATATATACAGTTTGTAAGAAAAACATTAAAAATCATAAGGAACAAGTATCAAGTTAAGCTCATGTGGTATCAGATCATTCTATTAGTATGTAGAATGACTGCAGAAGAGTGGAAAAAAGATGATCATTATTAACAGCACTTTTCCAACACTGCAGCTTATGTCTACGAAACATTGGACTTGGATGGTTAAGGGAAAAAAACAAGAGACTGTCAAAAGAAAAATGTCACTATAATGCTAGATGTTTAAACACAAAACCCATCTTGGAATGAAAGAGGTTATACAGATGCATGAAATGTCATGTAGACTGAAAGTAAAAGGTATGGAACTGTGGAACAGAGTATCAAGACAGTTATTAGGGTTTGTTACTACAAGGAGATACTGCTGGAAGGCAAACTGAATTAAGGATGAGGGGTTGTACAACATGCCTTTTGCTTTGCACAATCACTCAACCTCACAATTCCTGAAGAAATATCCACTCAGCTTTTTTTAAGATACACTGATGATATATTTACGATTTAAAGCTACAGGGAAAAATTTCCTCAATAGCCATTTTATCAACTTCACATACACTTACACTCACAGAAATATCACCTTTCTTAATATAATGTTCTCAGGCGATTAGACGAGTGAAAAAGATGTTTACACACAATATTTTAGCGATCAAAATCTCTTGTTCACTCAGCTAGTCACACAAGAACATTGTATTAATTCTCAACGTAAAGAAAAACTTCGTTCTTATGTGTCACCTTTCCTTATATGCACATTTTCATATGACAATGTGTGATCCACACCTTTCAATCCAACAAATTTACACAATACTTGCCCTTCAACCATTGACACCTCTTCCACACCAAACAATCCCTTCCATATAGTCTCACACTCCATGGCAGACACATCTGTTCAAATCGTGAATCACTTATGAATAATTCCAAAACCTAACCCAAGCCCTCGTTTCCTGCTACTGCCCTATTATCTTGTATAAAAATAAATCTCTTGTATTTACTCTCTCCATTTACACAAAATCCTTTCGCACTGATTGTAGCCCCAGATTCACCACTCAGTTCTTTCCTAGCCTTGAGTCAACTAACCAGATGCTTCACAGTTGGCATGACTTTTTATGCACCTTATCTGAAGTGAGTATCCTTCTTCCCAAAATTCTACCCACTGCCCCATCCTTAAGCTTCAGCAGACCCTCAAGAACAACTTGGTCAGCAAATACTCACCTTTTGACTCTTCTACACCATCATAGGGATCTATCCCATTCAGTAGACCTTGCTGCAAAACAGTTACCACTACCTAATCTAATCTTACGGCAGGGAAGACTTTTGCTATTACTAGATATGCCACTTGCAAAACTACACATCTCATAAATGAACTTACCAACCACAGTTTCTTATATTGGCCTCACCACTAACAGTCCATTAGGAGAAACAACCACAGGGAAACAGACTATACAATGGCCACTTCCTACAATTCTAACTAAAAGGCATGTTTTTTAAGTAAGTACCGTTTTGAAATTAAAAAAAGACGTGCAAATGTATCTCAATAATTTTATTTTTACATGAAGCCTGTACCTTACTCTACTTTTCTACATAATTCCCTTCAATATTGAGGCACTTGTCATAACGTAGTACCAGTTTTTGAAAACCCTCCTCTTGAAGTCTGCCGCCTGACTTGTTAACCACTGCATCACAACTGTTTTGACTTCGTTATCGTCTTCATGACGCTGACCAACCAGGTGTTTCTTCAGGAACAGATGGTAGCCACTGGGCGCCAGATCAGGGCTGTATGGAGAATGATCTACAGTTTTCCATCGAAAAGATGTGATGAGATCTTTGGTCTGATTAGCCACATAAGGACGGGCATTGTCATGCAGCAAAACGATGACCTTGCTCAACTTGCCACGTCTTTTGTCTGGATTGAACGTCGCAGATTGTTCAATGTCTCACAATAAGCTGCTTCATTGATTGTCTCATTATGAGGCAGAAATTCCACAAGCAATACTCCTTTTCTGTCCCAAAAAACTGTGCACATGATTTTCCGGGCAGAAATTGTATGCTTGAACTTCACTTTTTTGGGGTGAATCTGAATGCCGCCATTCCATGGACTGTTGCTTTCAGGTGTGACGTAGGCCACCCATGTCTCATCACCCGCAACAATTTGGCTTAAGAAATCATCACCATCGTTGTGGTACCGCTCAAGGAAAGTCAATGCACTGTCTAAACGTTTGTTTTTGTGCACATCCGTTAACATTTTTGGTACCCAACGTGAGCACAATTTTCGGTAATTCAAGTGCTCGGTCACAATGCCATACAAAACACTATGAGAAACATTAGGAAAGTCATCACACAAGGAGAAAATTGTAAAGCGTCTGTTTTCTCTCACCTTATTGTCCACTTTCTGCACCAAACTTTCATTAAAGATCGAAGGACGCCCCCTCCGTTTTTCATCATGCTCATTTGTGCGGCCATCTTTAAATTCTCTCACCCACTTTCTCACCATTCCATCACTCATAATGTTTTGTCCGTAAACTGCACAGATCTCACGATGAATGTTGATCGGTTTTAGGCCTTTAGCACAAAGAAATCTTATATCAGCCCGTACTTCACAGTCGGCGGGACTCACGATTATTGGAGGCATCTTAAACACTCAGTGAACAACGTAAACAAGGAAGAATTAGACTGTAATGGCATCAGTGCGTAGGCAAGAGATGCGGGTACCCAGTGCGCATGTGCGGAACGCCGACTGTAGTGCTGCAGCCACGGTGTGACAAAACGGTACTTACTTAAAAAATACGCCTCGTATCTAAGGATCTTTTCATAGTTAGACCAGTTGAAGCTTTTCCTGGTATTACTACCACTTCAGAACACGGTAGATGAGAGCTCACTTACGAGGTGCATTCAAGTTCTAAGGCCTCCGATTTTTTTTCTCCGGACTGGAAAGAGATAGAAACATGCGCATTGTTTTAAAATGAGGCCGCGTTCATTGTCAATACATCCCAGAGATGGCAGCACCATACGGCAGATGGAATTTTACCGCCAGCGGCGAGAATGAGAACTGTTTTAGATACTTAAAATGGCGACGTTTTCCTTACTTGAACAGCGTTCAATCATTCGTTTTCTGAATTTGCGTGGTGTGAAACCAATTTAAATTCATCGACAGTTGAAGGAGACATGTGGTGATAGAGTTATGGATGTGTCGAAAGTGCGTTCGTGGGTGCGACAGTTTAATGAAGGCAGAACATCGTGTGACAACAAACCGAAACAACCTCGGGCTCGCACAAGCCGGTCTGACGACATGATCCAGAAAGTGGAGAGAATTGTTTTGGGGGATCGCCGAATGACTGTTGAACAGATCGCCTCCAGTGTTAGCATTTCCGTGGGTTCTGTGCACACAATCCTGCATGACGACCTGCAAATGTGAAAAGTGTCATCAAGGTGGGTGCCAAGAATGCTGACGGACGACCACAAGGCTGCCCGTGTGGCATGTTGCCAAGCAATGTTGACGAGCAACCACAGCATGAATGGGACTTTCTTTTCGTCGGTTGTGACAATTGATGAGACGTGGATACCATTTTTCAATCCAGAAACAAAGCGTCAGTCAGCTCAATGGAAGCACACAGATTCACCGCCACCAAAAAAATTTCGGGTAACCGCCAGTGCTGAAAAAATGATGGTGTCCATGTTCTGGGACAGAGAGGGCGTAATCCTTACCCATTGCGTTCCAAAGGGCACTACAGTAACAGGTGCATCCTACGAAATTGTTTTGAAGAACAAATTCCTTCCTACACTGCAACAAAAACGTCCGGGAAAGGCTGCGCGTGTGCTGTTTCACCAATACAACGCATCCGCGCATCGAGCTAACGTTACACAACAGTTTCTTCGTGATAACAACTTTCAAGTGATTCCTCATGCTCCCTACTCACCTTACCTGGCTCCTAGTGACTTTTGGCTTTTTCCAACAATGAAAGACACTCTCCGTGGCCGCACATTCACCAGCCGTGCTGCTATTGCCTCAGCGATTTTCCAGTGGTCAAAACAGACTCCTAAAGAAGCCTTCGCCGCTACCATGGAATCATGGCGTCAGCGTTGTGAAAAATGTGTACGTCTGCAGGGCGATTACGTCGAGAAGTAACACCAGTTTCATCGATTTCGGGTGAATAGTTAATAAGGAAAAAAATCGGAGGCCTTAGAACTTGACTGCACCTCGTACTAACATATCTTTCACACCAGGCATCCCCTTGGACTCTACTTCCATTAAGACTCAAACCTATCACTCATTATTGTTATGCATATTATTTATCTACTTATTTTTTATCTGATCCAAAAAATTAAGTCTTTATTTTATTAGTTTTTATTTATTATTCATTTTATTTTACTGTAATGGGCCATTACAAGATTATCATTGATCAACCCTCTCCACCATTGCCATCCTCACCTTTCCCATCTAGTTCATCTTTGGCTTAGTTGTATGGTGAGTCTGATTGCATATACGTCTGATACTGTTTCTTGTATGCCATTCTATAATCACAATTAAGGTTTTTACCAAAATATTTGAAGGAGTGTTCATATTTACGTACTTGTCATGGCCCTCCTGTCTTTATCTGTCATGATGGATTTATTTCTGTATCATTCTCTTTTTTTCAATCCCTAACAGCATTTTCACTGGTACTATTATCAAATAATATTTTCCATGATGAAAACAACTAATCCAGTTGTTGAAACATCATGTTTCCATGACTCCATCCCACTGAAGACTAGTAAAGATTACATTTCAAGGAAAATTACAATACTGCATTATTAAAAACAAATTAACAAGAGGAGCGCCCATCCATAGAAGGAGAATGGGTAGGAAAATGTAACCATAAACCACACTACAAAACTCACTGTCAGGAAAAGAAAATAAGCACCACTATGTTCAATATGAATGTCTAGAGTACCATTAAAAGTCATATAAAGAAGTATAACAGAGTTAAAGACAGTAAGGCAGTAGAGAATACTTAAAACATCTAAACAAGCAATTAATAACAGAAAACAGGGCAGCTAATGATGGGTTTATGAAGAATATCACTAGTGCTGGATGACCACTGAACAATGCATCTAGAAATTTCTATGGCTATGTCAGAAAACTGGGGAAAGGAAAGGTATTCAAAAAATTGTAGATAAGAAAGGAGAAGAAGTTATTGGGGGTTTGAAAATGGCAGAGATATTGAGTGAATGATTTAATGAGACCATTAGGGATGGGAGGAAATAAATCAGAAGATCACCTTATAAATAAAAATGAGGAAACTACAAAGTTCAAAATACATCCTCAGGAAATTATGAATAACCTGAGAAAGCTAAAAAAAAAAAGTGTAAAGGGGACCCTGTAGATAATATTACTACAGACATATTAAAATTAGTGGAACACGATATTGTACCTTTCCTTTAAATTGCATTTAAAATGAGTCTGAAGTCTTGCTGCTAGCCAGCAGAGTGGAAAAAAAAGTGACAGTAGTACCAGTTCATAAAAAAGAGGTGACGAATATGGTTCTACATTTACATCTAAATCTACATCTATACTCTGCAAATCACAAATACTGTGGGTGGCAGAGGGTGCTAAGCACCAATCCCAATTCTGTGCATTCCAATCCCGAACAGAATGAGGAAAGAAGGAATACATAAATGAATCAGTACGGCATCTTATTTCTCAAATCTTATCCCTCCTGTCATTGCGACCTAAATAGGTTGGCGGAAGAAGTATTTTGTTGCACTCGTAACTTAAAGATTTTTGCATATTCTCCAGCAAATTCAAACAAAAACGACGTCGTCTGTCAGCCAAACAATCCCAGCCCAACCGATGAATCAGCTCTGTGACACGTAAGGACTGTAACTAGCAGTCATGAATCAAGCGGCTCTCCTCTGTACTTTCTCTAATGTGTCAATCAATCCCTTGCGATACGGATCCCAAATTCCACAATAGTATTCCAAATGCGGACGCACTAGTGTTTTGTATGCTATTTACTTTACATGAGCATTACAACTTCTCAAAATACGTCCTACAAATTGTAGTTTGGAATTAGCTTTGCCTACAATGGAAGTTATGTGCAAGTCCCATTTCATGTTGCTTTGTACTGTTACGCCTAGATACTTCAGGGAATCCACAGTGTCAAAAACTGAATTGTTAACTTTGTACTCCTGAGCAAACGGGGCCTTTTTATTACTTATGTGCATTGCCTTGCACTTTTTACAGTTAAGTGTAAGCTGCCATTTACGGCACCATTCCGAAATAACATCCAGATCGTGCTGAATTTCTAAGCAATCGTCGGAGCACCTCACTTCCCTATAAATTAGTGCATCATCAGCAAAAAATCGCATCCTGCAATTAACGTTGTGACCGAGATCGTTGATAAAAATTAAGAAAAGAAATGGTCCTATTACACTTCCTTGAGGAACGCCCGAAGTAACATCTAGTTTAGAAGAGGCTTCCAGGCTTCCCCGTCTACAATGACATATTGTGACCGACCAGTTAGAAAATCGTGTATCCATTCGCAAATCTGATCAGATATGTCGTACGCTCGGATCTTCGCTAAAAGTCGGTTGTGTGTTACAGAATTAAAAGCTACAGGTCAATTAGTTTGAAATCATTGATAGAGAGCTTGATATTCAACTACATGAGAAATGTCTGTGAGGAAAGAAACTGGTTTGCAAATTGACAAATTGTCTTTAGGCAGGGATATTCATACAAATCTCAGGTGGTGGGCTATAGGCAAGATATATCAGAAGATTTGGTCAAGGGAGGCCAAGTTGATAGTGTATCACTAGATCCAAGGTTTGACAGAGTGAGCCATAAAATGATATTAAATAAATTGGAAACTATTGGATGGAAACATGACTTTCTTGGCAAAGGAATTCTTAAAAGGCAGAAAGCAAATTGTTACAGTACAAAATGCAGTATCAGAAGAGATGGAAATTAATATTGGAGTGCCACAGGATAGTTTATTAAGACCATTGCTATTCATCATTCTAATGAATGATTGTGTTAATGGTTTAAAATCAGGATTTAGATTGTTTGTAGATGATATAATGGTATACCATATAAGAGGCTCAAAATGAATAAAGACTGAACTGCTGCAGGGTGATCTGGATAGAACATCTAACTGAGTAGGTCATCATGCAATGAAGATAAATGCCTAGAAGAGTCAGCTTATTATGTATACAGATAAAAATCTAAAGGTTCTTTATGATTGCAGGGTGGGTACAGAATTGTTTGTTTAAGTCCTGAGGGGTAAATATCTTGGCAGAAGGTTAGATAATAAACTCAATGTGACAGAGCATGTTGGGCAGATGGTAGGAAAAGGTTACAAAATCCCTCATTTACTAGAGTGAGTGAAGAGGGGATTTACCAGAGGAGGTAAGGAATTTGGTTACAAAACTTTGGTCAGATCGTTGCTTATATATCGCAGTGAAGTATGGGACACACATTTTGGGTATCAAATACAGGAGTTGAAGGATGTGCAAAGAAGAACAGCTAGATTTTATTGTGGAAATTTCCACAGGACCCACCCAGTAGCTGGTATGATAAAGGATCTGGATTGGGAGTCATTGCAAGATAGGAGGAAGGTGAAGAGAGTGCTGGAAGTGAATAAGGTGTATGGTGGTGATTGGGCATAAGGGAGTGTGAAAATTTACTTTTTTGGGTAAGGGTGTCAGGAATTTGAAAAGGTTACCAAGGAAGTGATAAATTATTTACCAAAAACGCTGAAGGAATTTAAAATTTGTAAATCACAAAAGTAGATGTGGGGAGGAATTTAACACTGATAATAACAACAAGAAGAAGAAGAAAAGTGTAATTAGATGATTAGGGGAAATTGCCACTGGAGCATGAGTTCCATCACAATTTAATTTAAATGTAAAACAATAACTTTGGTTAACATATGATTTCAAGTGAACCCAGTAGCTCAGTTTTTTAGAGGGAACTGTAAATATGATTACTAATACAGACGACTTACAAATCTCTGTCTAACAGATTAAACTAATATATTGTGATAGATGAGTTGGAGTAAACTTGAGTAATAGCAGTGACCAGCTGGACATAAAATATGTAAGCTGAATGGGACAGAGTATTAGCAAGGGTATTGTGGTGTCATGAAGGGTGCAAATAGAATGAAAACAAGTTGGTATTTTGGGATCAATTTTCTTTATTAATCTTATAAATGTTTATCTAATAAAACTGTGGAAGGTAGAGGACTTTTTTATTATTTTATTCATCAATCTTGTTCCACGTTTCTCTCTACAAAAACTAATCTCTATTTTGGGCATAATAGACAAAAAAAATTCATACAGAAAGTACAAAACCTTCCCCCCACCCCCTGATTTTATCTATCCTGTCATTGCATTACAGCAATACAAGTTGGCGAGAGAAATATTTCACTGCATTCATAAATGTTACATTTTGTTTCTAAATTACTCAGTAAGTTTAAATGATAGCAGTTCTGCATGAGGGCAAAAAGTATGTTGAGGCAGAGAACTTGCCAAAGAAAAGCGAAGAATAGTTAATA
This sequence comes from Vandiemenella viatica, assembly GCA_031002005.1. Lineage (NCBI taxonomy): Eukaryota > Metazoa > Arthropoda > Insecta > Orthoptera > Morabidae > Vandiemenella > Vandiemenella viatica. Next base: position 42,920 of record JARYHS010010741.1, on the reverse strand, counting down.
AATTGAAAAATAAAGTTATATAATTACTATAGAGGCAAAGGAGGGAGGGAGAGAGGGTGCAAGCATCTGATAAATTACATTGAGCAATGCAATTAGATAGCTGGAAGTTAAAATACTTTTCAGAGAGGTCGATTAGGTGTTTTGAACAGCAAAAAACTAAAGTGAAATTGTTAGTGGAAGTTCTATAACAAAGATAATTAAAAAAGACACAAGGCCAGCAGATAGGCACAGAGAAGTTAGTTAATTGTGTGGGATAAGACATTGGTGAACATTTATATAAGAAATAGGATTTAATCAATTATAAGACAGGGCTGGCACAAAATAGCTTAGATAAAGTTAGGCATTGCAACAGTTTACGAATTAAGTGTTATACAACAAAAACAGCAAGGAACTGGAGAAGAGAAGCTTCATGGAAGAAAATAAGCAGTTAGAGGAAATTACTTTAAAATTCATTCAGTAACTAATACGATGAAGGAAGTCAGTTGGAATTCCTTTGAAGATAAGAGGTACGTTAACAGATGTGTGAGGTTAGCATGAATATTTTGCTAAAAGTTAGTAATAGCATGTGGAAGAAAAGAGAGGTTATACTCATGAACTAGCACTTTGTCAGGGATATAAGAAAATGGAAAAATTTGTAGATACAGGAGTGATAGATGGGGATAAGTAAATCAGGAGATTTTAAATGAAAAAATTGAAGTGATACAACAATTTAAAGTAAAACTACACATAAGACAATGAAGCTACATGGTCAAATTTCCTTTTCTTTTTTCGTTATGTCCTTATGCCACACCATCATCGCGTTCATCATAGGTGGGAAAGGATTGGGAGCAAGGTATAAGAAGAAATTAGGTCATGGGTTTTGAAGGAACTATCCTAGCATTTATGTGGAGTAACTTCGGAAAACCGAAATTTGGATCACAGATTCAAACCTGTATCCTCCCAGATGTCAGACCAATCATTACCACTCATTCACTAGGCTGGGAGATTAAATTTCCAATAGAGCAAATGTTTCATAATCAAAATAATAATCATCAATGCCAATGTCATCTTTCTGTTAACTGTTGAAATAATAGCAATATTTCAACTCTTTTCAAGGGAAATGAACACAGTTTATAGACTGCTGCTGAGGATTGGAGAAGAATAAAGACAATTGCAGTTTATGTCGCATTAGTACTTGGGATGACTATACTGATAAGTTCTCTCTGAGAATTTTCAATGCCAGTTAGGTGGTAACCAGAATGCTTAAGATCAGCTGACAAGTTCTCTCTGACAATATTTCAGGTATGGGAGGTTTGCAGTCAAAATGCATTGAAGAGAATTAAAATATTTGCTATGCGAGCCTATACTTAATTTTTTGTACAATGACACAGTCTTCTCACAACTTGTCCAATGCAAAGGCAGGCAAAAATGATGGGAAAATTAGAGTAAAATGTCTGTACATGATCCACTGAAAGGCAATGAACATTAACCATTCTGTTATAACTGATTGGCCTTTAAATCTTGGATAGCAGTTGCCTTGGTATTTACATATACCAGATATTTTTTTCTATTTTTCTGGCAGTTTTGACTGAGGCTGTTCATTACAGTTAATGTCAGTTTTCGCAAATATAATGTACCTTGCTAATAAAAGATCATTCTCTGGCTCGTACACATTAAATCATGTATCCTTAGATAGGACAAAAGGCTTAGATATTTAAGAATCGTAGTTTTTAACGACATGGGGCCAAAATTTTAAGGAGACATCAGAGGACTTTTTCAATCCACCTAGATTACTAACATGAACGTTTCTTACTTATCTACTTGAACAAAACAATTCTGCTTCTGACTTTTGAACGTAGGTTTGAATAAAATGAAAATTTCTCGGGTTTTCTGCCGAATGATATTTTTATTTAACTCGTCATATTCACACAGTAGGTTTGAATAGTTCTTAACTCGGCAAATGACAGTTATAGCCACGTGTCTGTTTATGGTGTTGAAGCGTCCCTTTTTCTCAGAGATTCTTGTCTTTGAATTCCTAATTGCTCAAAATTGTTCCAGCAAATATTGGCTATCGTTTACGATTTCAAAGATCAGGAAACACAACTATGCACCAGGAAAAGGACTTAGCTTTTACCAACATAAGGCTGTTAGTAAGGTTTTTATGCGAGGGCAGATCAACCCGGTGAATTAAGCTTTTCTAGACTCAAAAATTATGACCGATAATCACAGTTACAAAATGTAATAGGCAAGACGAAGATAAGACAATGACGGGCGGCTCAGCAAAAGTGGCATGCAGATTCTTGTAATGACAGTTCAGAAAATGCAACAAAATCTTCATATCTTAGTGATAAGAGCAGAAAATGTCACATCAGCTCCACATTAAAGCTGTCATTCGCTACACTCACCACGGGGGGCGTGGCATAGCATGCCTAAGCACAGGCTCATTGTACTCCATATCATCGCCATGTTCAGCCAACGACAACTGCTTCTAATTGCTCCTTCATCCATGCCTTCAACAGGTAAAGTCATTGTAAGAGGGGGAAAAAAATAGTTTTGTTACAGAAGAAAGCTTTGTTATTAAATGCAGACGGAATTAAATAAAAGAGGAAGGATCATGTTCTTTTAGTAATAGCTCATTTTCGTTGATAATTTTACGTATTTAACAAAAACATCACACATTTAGTGATATTTAACTATGTATACCTATTGTAAGTTTTTTCTCACACATTTAGTAAAGGACGTACTACCACGACTTTTCAGTTTCCAAATTTCAAAATTTTCTCCAGTTTTCATTTCAGTCAGCATATTTGTGTGTCTGATAAATCTCTACAAAAACGAGTAAAAATAACAGAATATGAATGAAATTTCATGTGGAAAATCGAAATAATAGGTTTTCTATTTAAGACTTTTTCTCTTGGCGCCAATTTTTAAACTCAAAACTTACAAGTCTTATTGTTAATTTTTTGAGTGGTTTCTTCGTAGAAATAAACCTCTAACTAAACAGTATTTTTAAGTAATAACATTATTAATTTTAACAAGGATCAGGCCAGTTTAAATTCTGTTACATACTAGTTGGTTCTGTCGTGATCATACCCAGATTTATTCTTCATTTATCACCCGTTACTTAACATTTGTATGATTATTTGATATAGTGATTAACTGAAATTGACCTGGCGTCCTACCTCTTCCTGTCCTAACGTAATATCACAAATAGTTTTCTTCGTCAATCATCTCCATTTTAACTTACTGTTACGAATATTCCTGCTCACCTGTAACTTATTTAAAATGCTTTAGTTTTCCTTCTTGATTGCATCACATTGTACAGACTACTTAAAGTCAAGAGCTGTAAATCAGTGTTCAACATAAAACTTCTTATTGCTCAAAAATTTACTTTTTAATAGGTTTCTTCTCACTTCCATAGGTACCGTCACAGTATCGGCAATTACTTGCTTGTTATTACAATCATTTCCGTCTCATTTTGTTAACGTTTATTCATTTACTCCCTTTTTATCTTCAAATTATTTGTCTGTGTATAAACCTGGAAGATACTATTGAATAAATGATTTGTATCAGCAAATTGCATGTCCCTGAAATCTGAACAATTGGTTTATTTTTATCTAAGCTCTAGTCTTTCGGCCTTTTCTCCGGCAGTTTTGGAACAATTTTGTGGCTTGAACGCTTAAGGTCTGGATTAAATCTGAGGTGTTTCCCATCGTGTCAAAGGCTATTTGACTAAGGTGACCAGACGTCCCGATTTAGCCGGGACAGTCCTTTTTTTCAGCTTTTGTCCCGGATTTTTTAAAATCCAAATCGGGACGCAAAATGTCCCGATTTTCAAGGCCTGGTATTCCCCCCCCCCCTCCTCGTTTTACATTCTTGACTATTTTCTGAATCCTCAGGAAACCTTTCCTAACTGTCACAAGTATTTATTTCCTTTTAAATATTTTTCTTTTTTTCTATTCTTTTGCGAATGCATGAATGCATTTAATCACTTCTACCCATTGTTGCGGCTGGCGTATCTTTTAACATTTACCGCCGCGCCTTTCATTATTGTCGGTTACTTGTTATATTATGTAGCACGCGCTTTAAAAGTTGAAGATGTTACATTAGCACTTAGTTGAACCTTTTTTTGGTGATGGTAAGACGTGCAGTAAACATGTGTTAAGTTTGTTTGATTTAATAGCACCGTGAGAAGAAAATAATGTCATCACCGAAACGAAAGTGTATATTTAATTGTAAACTTGAGAAAGCATATCCATTTATTAAGAAAACCATCTCTGATTCGGATATTCGATGCAATGCATGTTCTTCTTCATTTAGCATAAGTCACGGGGGACGGTCTGATTTTACGCATCATTCAGCTAGTGAAAAACATAGAAATGCAGTGCGTGCGAGTGCATCCAGTTCCACTCTTCCTTCATTTTTTAAAAGTGAATCTTTTGGTGAAAAAGAAATGAGATTAGCGGCCACTGAAGGAGCTTTTGTTTATCACACAGTGCGGCATAATCAGTCTTTTAGGTCATTAGATTGCACTTCCAAACTTGTACAGTGTGTTTTTTAACCTAAATTCTCATGCGGTCGTACGAAAGCGGATTCAATTTTACTAAATGTATTAAGTCCATTTGCAATTTCTCAATTACACTCTGACTTACAACAAGCTAATTTCGTTTCAATAATGACAGATGCCTCAAATCATAAGAATATTAAAATATTTCCTATACTGGTGAGGTATTTTCTTCCTGCTGAGGGAATTAGTGTTAAATTGTTAGAACTTAATTCAATGGCTGGAGAAACAGCGCAAACTATCTCTGCGTTTTTAATAGATTGTTTGGATGATATTAAGATAAAGGTGAAAGTAGTTGCTCTGTGTGCTGATAACACAAATTGTAATTTTGGTGGTGTGGCGAGAAAGGGTGCGAACAACGTCTTCACAAAGTTAAAAGATAACATAGGACATAATTTAGTAGGAGTAGGTTGTAATGCTCATATCATCCACAATACTATTCAGACAGCTGCTGATATTCTCCCAATTGATATAGAAGGAATTGTCTCTAAAACATATTCAATTTCTATTTGTACACAGTTAGGGTTGAAAGTCTTAAAGAGTTCTGCGAATTTGTGGAACAGGAGTACAGACAGGTATTAGGATACAGTAAAACAAGGTGGCTGGCCCTACTTCCTGCTGTCGAACGTCTTCTCCGTATATTTTCACCCTTAAAATCCTATTTTGAATCACAAGATAAGTGTCCACATATCATAAAAACATTCTTTGAGAACCCTTTGTCAGAGGCTTGGCTCTATTTTATTCACAACCAGTCTTCAACTTTTCATTCATCTATACAAAAAATAGAAGGTGAAATAGTGACAGTATTTGAAGTAATTCATGTACTTTATGATTTAAAGTCCAACTTGGCTTCAAAAGGGAACAACTGTTTTCTTACATCAGTTGTTAGGACCATTCTTGCAAATTTGGAGAAAGAGGGCCTTACTTCGGAAGTGGCAAAATTTCGACAGTATGTTTATACTTTCTACCAAGTTGCTGTTCAGTATTTAGAACAATGGACAGCGTCCCTAGAGCATTTGAAATAGTTTGGGTGGGTAACACTGAAAGAGATACGTAGCTGGAAAGAGATACAAAACTCGGTAGATTTCGTTAAGAAAACAAACCCATCCGTTGTAATTGATGAAACTGCTTTGTACGACGATTACGTATATGTCAAACAATATGTGACATCAGAAATACTAGCCGAGTGGAGGTTGAATAAAACATCAGCTGACCAATGTTGGCTACAAATTATCTCCCACTTCAATTCTCATAATGATCATTATTTAAATATGCTTAAAGTATTGCAGTTTTTTATGTTTGCCTGGAACTAATGCCCCTACTGAACAAGTGTTTTCTCACATGAATGCCTTATGGACAAGTGACAAAACTAAGCTATCCATAAATACCTTGAAAGCGACGCTCATCACTAAAGTTAATTTCGATTACTCCTGTACCAACTTTTATAAAATGTTGTGTGAGAAGAAGGACCTTCTGAAAAGGATTCATTCATCTCAAAAGTATCAGCAATAAAAGCAATGGTCAAGACATGTTGGCCTCAATAATTTTTAAGGTAAGTTCTTTTTTATTTATCTGTTTTAGGCCTAGAGAAGTCTGTAAGTCAGTAGCAGTCCATGTAGGTTCGGTAGTTTCTATTAAAAATGTGATTTTATTTTATAAATGTTTACCTTTCGCTGTAGCTCCTGAGCCGTGCTCGGCTCTTTTTGTATCTTTGCCTTCTCTTCTCTTCCGCTCGCGATTGTTTCCGCTTTGGTGTTCCCCCGTTAGAGAGCGCTGGGGCTCCTGGCGATAGCGGGTATATATGTGGGGTCACGGAAGGAGTGATTCAGGTCGGTCAGAGTTCCGCTGTGATATTCGTAGTGTGAACAACTATTTCTTGCTGGTTAACTGGAATCGTATAAAGGCTTTGCAAACTACCCGGACATTGAATGTGGACTACGATTAGGCTCAGTGACTGCAGATTTACCCGGAAACTACACACGGCGACGGATTGGACCTACGGCAACGGACACCTCGGCGCACGGCACTGGACACGGACTGGCGGACAATTCGGCAATGAAGAAAATGGCAACAAGTGGGAGCGCGTCAGACATGGCAATGTCTGAAGCCCAATCCTACAGTGAAAGTGATAGTGAATGTGAGATGTCAAACCCAGACAACATCAACAATATTCTACTCAGACCAGCTATCAGTCAAAACATGGATTTTTCCCGATTCACAGAAGTGAAAGGCAAAAAGAAACGCGGCGGCAGACAGAGTGGCAAAACGAAGCAAGCAAGAAGCAACACGGAAATTCCCACACAAAACCGATTTACACCATTGGAGGCATTGGGAAACCAGGACAATAAGAAAGAAGAGGAGACATCAAATGCACAAAACTCAAGTACTCAGCCAGAGCAAAAGAAGGAAACCTTTCCACCTATTGTTATTGGAGTGGTTAAAGAATTCATTCAAATGAACCAAATAATTAAAGAGAAGTTGCAAGGGAACCTAAAGGTTGTATACAGAGGTGACACATTAAAGTACCATCTGGAAAATCTACAGGACTACGAGTTTATTAACGGATTTTTTAAAGAAAATGGAATACCCTTCTATACGTATCAATTACCAAAAGACAGGCCACTAAAGGTAGTAATAAAAGGATTACCGCCAACACTGAAAACAGAAGAGATAGAAGCTGAGTTAAAACAAAAAGGCTATGGAGTGCAAAGTGTGCACCAATTTAAGAAAAAAGATACGTCCACCAAGACACTATTCCCACTGGTGGTCTACCAAGTTACACTCAATACACCGTCTGACTCAGAACGCATCTATAACGAGCGAGCAATTTTATATACCATGTAATGAATTAAAAGGTACAGTGCCATTAGGCACTAAGTGATCCCACGGTGTGTGTGAATATTGCCGATGCGTCGTGTCAACGAACAGAAACGTGACGGAACTAAAGCGACCAGATTTACACGCACCTTGGGGGGGGGGGGGCGCTGACAACGTCCTACTCAACGTGGACATAAAGCGGATTTATAACCCCCATAAATAACTGAGACCCGCTTTCTATTTTCGCACGTTTCGGAAAGTTCCCGCCGAAAACTGGCGCAGACTAGCAAAAATAAACCTTAGTGACGTTTCCTAGTAAGTGAGTGCTTTATGAGAGTAGGGAAAGACGATCCAGCCAATAGAGAAGCCGCCTCAATTTATTGCCGTGTTGGTGTTTTTTTCTTGTCTGTTCTGGGGCCAATGTGGCGCTGGTTCTTTGGCGCGGATTGTGGTGATTCGCCAAGAGCCGGACCCGACATCGCATTACGACAAGGACAGAGTCTTGCTCGGAGGAGAAGAACGGACGACGAGGACTCTGGTGCAGATCTTCATCTAGTACGGCCGAAGTGACCTTTGCTGAGTACGAGTCGGCAGCTGGGGACGCTGCTATCACGCTGGGCCGGTCGAGGAAGCTGCACGACCCCATGTGGCGCGGGTGTTGCCTGGTCGCTGACCTGGGCTGTGAATAATGGTAAAAGCTACGACCCGGACGGAAACTCATGCAATCGTTCCACCCAGTAATGACCCTGAGATTTTGCTCTAGCTGTTTGATATTCAATGATATGTAATTGTTAACCTCAGAATAAAAACAAACTTCATGTTTGACTAATTTCACAATAATAAATTGTACACCCAATTTTCAGTTTACCTATTCATTACAATAATATTTCATGTGATAAGCTGAAGATTAAGTATGACTTTTGATATTCCAAATTGATAATTTTGTTAATGATAAAACAGTGTGACCCAAATATAAACGTCCGCAAGGTAGACGTTACAACCAGGATACAGGTGGAACGATACATGTAGTAACTGAGCGGCAAATCACCACAGCCGGAGTTTGGATTCGTCTCTGATCAACCACTCTCCGATTAGTTTCCGAAGATATGTGGCCCTAGGATCAGAGTGACTACGTTCTACCCACCCTTAAAGTTAGTAATGAGCAGGAATCAGCGATGCAAATGAAAACATGTAGTTGAAAGAATGGAGTGACTTTAATAGCTTCAATAAAAATAGGCACATAAAAATACACTTGAAATATACTGCATAAACTAGCTCTCATAAAAGGCATCTGCTACTAATAAAATCCTGTCACTCGGGATATTCTTTCTCAGCCAGCCAGAGGGTATAACTTGCATTAGCCATTACCTAATAAAATCTGCATGCCGTATGGCGACGTGGTCCATCCTTTGAATCGGCGAATAGACTGCCCCTGGAGGCTGCTCCCGACTGCGCTCTCCAGAGTAGAAACGTGGTGGGGAGAAGTCATGTGACCTAGTCCTATTCGTCCAAAATCCCTTGCTAAGGGCTTACTGGGTTACCCTGGTAGGGGGACTGCTTCCCACGGGAAGTGACTTTGCCCAATCTTGAGCTCTGCTTCGTTGGGTGGAATTACATTACATAGCTGCAGCTTGAGAAAAATTATCCCGAGCGAAAGTTAGAACATATTATAGCTAAAATCTCTCAATATACTATATGCAGAAGTCCCCTAGGTCCGCCCCAATGTATGAGGTGCCAAAGAATAGGGCATACTGCCAATTACTGTACACTCCCGCAACGATGTGTAAAATGTGCTGAATACCATTCCACAAAGGAATGCAAGTTGCCAGAAAAATCACCAGCCAAATGCGCCAACTGCCAGGGTGCGCAAGCAGCTTCATGGAGGGGATGCCCGGTGTTCCAGGCAGCAATAAGACCATCGAGGCCCAACCAAAATGCAAAAGACAATATTAAAAACGGGAAAGAGATGAACGACCCAGAAAAAGATACTAGTAAAACAAATATACCACTAGATACCAGGAAGACAACCCAAAGAGAACACCGGAATAGAAGATCCTACGCAGATGTGACAGGAGGTAGAGACGAAAAACAAAGAAGAAGAAATGAAGAAAGGGGAAGTGGCAATCAACTAGAATACGACGCAACATCAAATGATTGCATGAACGCACTGAGAAACATGATGGAAAAACTGAAAAGACTAATTATAAATTTGAAAGAATCCAGAGGCCCCTTCGGCAAGGTAATGGCCCTGGCCGAAGGTGTAATAGCCCTCCTGGAATAATGGAGAGAAAAAATATACAGAAGCTACAGGATAACAATATGGAACGCGAATGGACTAAAGGGAAAACGAGAAGAACTGCAAGAATTTATAAGACGATACCAAATCGATATCCTACTAATAAGTGAAACACGTCTAAAATCTAAGGACCTAGAAGATAGAAGGAATGGAGAAATACCGTACAGATCACCCACATGCCAGAGGAGGAGGGACAGCCATAGTGATACGTAAAACTATTACACACCAAGTCATCCATATGGCACCCCTTATAGAACTAGAGGCAACAGCAATCAAAATCCAATCAAGAGAAGGCAAGGTTGCACCGAATCGTACCCTTATGGAACAAGACATCGATGTTATCCTATCAACGGGTGACAAGGTAATCCTGGGCGGTGATTTAAACGCTAAGCACGAGTTCTCGAACCCCAGATACTGCAACAGTAGAGGCGAACAACTACTAAAAATAACAGAAGAAAGATATGTGGAGGTGATTGGTCCGACGGAGCCGACGCATATACCATTTAATCACCAACACTACCCAGATGTTCTGGATATAGCAGTAATAAAAAATATCACACAACATGTCCAACTGGAGACGAAAAACGACCTTTCATCAGACCACCAGCCTGTAAACATCAAGCTTAGCAACTGGATAACATCGGAGAAACCGATAAAGAAAATAACAGAAATAAACTGGAAATATTTTACCCGCCTAGTACACAATAAAATCCACACAACACATGCAGTTAATACGCCAGAAGAAATAGATAAAGCAGTAAAACATCTGGAGAATACAATTCAGACAGCCAATAGCAAGGCTTCAACGATTACAAGTTTTGAAGAAACAAACAATGCCGACTTACCACCGTTATTGGAAGACCTAAGATACCTGAAGAATAGATATAGAAAATTATGGCAAAAATATCGAGACCCTCAAGATCGGAGAGAATATCACCGCCTTTCAAGACAACTAGAAGGCAGACTACGGGAAAATCGAATAGAGAGGTGGGAGGACAAAATGGCCAACTTGTTACTGATCAACAGAGATGCATGGAAACTTATCCGGGCACTGAAGACGAAACGACAAGCGAAGTCGGCAATAATTGGAACTACCGGAGCTATGTTCACCCCTGTCGCGAAGGCGGAAATACTCGCAGAAACGTTTGAGAAACACTACATGACACCGCAAAAGTCTTTAGAGGGAAAGGAAAAAAGAGAAGAGGAAGAAATAAAGAACCGAGCCGATATCATTCGAACTGAACCAGCGAATACACTCCCGGAATTGACAACGCCGAAGGAGGTACGAGGGATAATCACGAAGCTGGCCAATAATAAGGCGGCAGGGCCGGACAATATAAGAAACGAACAGCTAAAACGATTACCGACAAAAGGGATAGTACTACTCACGAGAATAATCAACGCATCAATGATTACCGGCTACTATCCTGAGTCATGGAAAACGGCGAGGATTGTGGCAATACTAAAAGTGGGGAAAGATCATACAAAACCTGAAAATTACCGACCCATTAACCTCCTTAGCGCCACATCAAAGGTTATGGAAAGGGTTGTCTACAAGAGGATAGCAGCAAATATATGGCAAAATAAAACAATAAGAAAAGAACAACATGGGTTTCAACCAAAAGCATCTGCCGTAACACAACTCCTACACCTGGTGGAGGAAACAGTGGGAGCATTCAACAAAGTAAAATCCGTGGCGGTGGCTTTTCTAGATATAGAGAAAGCATATGACAAAGTGTGGAAGGATAAACTAGTCGTGAAGATGGACACAAACACGAATATTCCCCGGTTCTATACAAAACTAATAGGTAACTTCCTGAAACATAGGCAATTCTATGTGACTGTAGATAGTCAACAGTCGACAAAACAAACGATGAGAGAAGGAATACCACAAGTAGCAGTACTTTCACCGACCCTGTTTAATATTTACGTGAACGATATCCCGTGCCCGGAGAAAGTTTACATCGCTCTATTCGCAGATGATATTACTGTCTTTACCATAGGATACAGTCACGAAAAAAACATCAAAAGACTACAACGGGCTCTCAATAAAATATTCTTATGGTGCCAGAGTAACAAAATAACAATAAACCCTGGTAAATATGCGGCTATATATTTTACAAAAAAGAGACCAAACTTTGATCGCCTCCCAAGAATAATAATAGCAGCACAAACAATCCCATGGGTAATAGAACACCGTTACCTAGGAATTATACTTGATAAAAATTACTATTCCATCTGCACATTAGAAATCGATTCAAAAAAAGTCTCGCAGTGATTTTAAACCTCTTTCCACTCCTGCGTAGCGGAGAACTGATGGTTGAGACTAAACTAAGAATCTACAAAACGGTCATAAGACCGTTTATGTTGTATGGATGCCAAGTCTGGGGAGCTGCAGCGAAATCAAACATTGAAATGCTACAGCGATTGCAAAACAGATGTCTTAGGATGATATTAAATGCACCAATATTTACACCAACTAAACAATTACATGACCTAACGGGACTGCCTACAATTAAAGAAGAAATATATCACCAGAGTATGAACTTTTATACCAGGCTACACCAAAACAGGAACAACAACGATAATAGACTGAAAGAACTCGGCACCAAAAGACCCAAACCCTGGCATAAATACAAACTACCCCGCAGTACTATAGAATTAGAATATAGTAACTCGTAAAAATTAGAACAAACAAACAAATAAATAAATACATAAATAAGGGGGTTTCCATTAAGGCCGTACCGCAAGGTTAGGCCAAAGCAGGTTTATCCCCCCAAACGAACAACAACCAGTGCACCCAAACAAAACTTGTACCAAACCAGTAAAACTGCTCAAGGTAGTGGGACTGCAGTATAACGACCGCTGAGGTCAATAAAAAAAAAGGAGTGATTCAGTTGGAGGCACGCGATCGGCATTCCGCTAATGTTTCCCGGAGTGATAGCGTTGCGGAACTAAGGAGGAAGCAGTCAGTGAGGCAGTCAACAGTCGATTGGTTATGCCTGGTATTTCTCGCAGTGGCCGTGACTCAGCTTGATGGTTTGACCGGGCCGCCCGTGGATTATACTTCTGGTGAACTGGTGCAGAGAGGGAATTTCTCCGATACACTCTTCACCGAGAGTGCTGTGCCGAAGCTTCGGGAACACCGTGGCGATCGACCCGGGTGGTACTTTTCGAGCTGAAACCTGCCTTCTCGCCCTAGGAGGGTATTGGAGGTAGTGGCCGTCAACTGCAACCACAAGTGTCGCCTTCCGCCTCGTCGTTAGCCGTGTTTGGTCCTACTGGCAGAGTGTTAGATGCTGGTAGATGAGAACGAGCCGGTCTTGTTATTTCTGTTATTGATCTACGTGGAATTGTCGGTGATTACAGGATTATTCATACGTTAATCTACAAGATCGAGGCCAGTGTTATTTGATATTATATTAGTCATTTTCTCTGTCAATTACTACTACCAGTGTGTCGCATTCTACCTCGTCGTTAGCGGTCTGGCTCAAATATAAAATTGTATTTGGCTAGTAGATTATTAAGAGCCAGTCTGGTTATTTTCTATAATTTGGTATAAGTAAGATTGTTTGTAATTATAAGGGTTATTCAAGGTATAAGTTGCAAGACCTAGGTTTGGTCCATAATATTATATCATTTTGTGATAACAAGATTATTCATATCTTCGTTTGCAAGACCAAGGTTTGGTCCATAATATTATATCATTTTGCGATAGCAAGATTATTCATATCTTCGTTTGCAAGACCAGGATTGGTGGTATTTGATATTATAGTTGTAACATTTTCTGTAAGTTTCTGCATTATCATTAATAACTGTAATAAACCAATGTTTAAACAAGGCTTGAACTGCTAACCATGTTCCCACACACTTCCCACTGTATCCTTGTGGATAATTACTGTCTGTTAGTAGTAGTAGCTCCGCAATCAAAATGCTATTATTGTTTCTAAGATATATGTTTGAAATCCTCTGAATACACTTTAGTAAACATCCGAACCATGTATAAAAACAGTGCACATGCAAAGAGAGACGTTTTAGAATATGACACCTATTTATTACGCTAATATGCTATTACAGTGACGCATACTAATGTACTAACCATACTGTTCGAGGTTGACGTATGTAACCTTGGTATCAACTTACTCTACCGTGCCGCACAGGGCCGCATTTAGGGCTCGCGGGCTCCCTAGGCTACACGTGTGGTGCGCCCCCCCCCCCCCCCCCCTAGTTGGCAATGGGCCTGGGAGACACCTCCGGTAGGTAACCGAAGGGGGCTGTTCATGCTAAAGTTCGAAAAATTCGGTCCAAAAATCTGCTTGCGACCTTTTTTTAGCTCTACTGGACTGTGGTGCGGGCCCCCTTGTTGTATTTTTTTTTTTTTTTTCGTGGATTGAAAGTACGGTCACCTTATATTTTACCGTATGGAAAATATTACCAAATGGTATTATGCGCATAGATTGCTGCTTAAGAAAGTTAATTTTTATAGAAAATTAAACACGAAATTAAATCCGTTTATTTCTTACCTTTGCTCACGTGACAGAAAACGGTCTACAGTTGGTGGTCGTTTTAGTGACGTCACGTGCCTGTAAACGTTGCGACTGTGAAAGGAGCGTTCCTTATTATCAAAGTATTCAGATATTTTTATTGTTTGTTGCTGGCCATTCCTCATTACTAACGAGTTTTCGTTTTGAATACACAATGGAGAACAATTTTGCTGAAGCCTGCAGCGGAAAAATAACAAAAGTAGACGCCTTATTTCCAGGGATTACTGTAAAAACAAACCGCTGAGTATTATGTAATAAATTCAATTTAAGAATCATTTATATTTAAACTGATGGTAATTAACATAAATGATTCATAAGAATGACCAAAACTATAAATATATAGGGTATATTGACGGCAAAACTGCAACTTACAATGTAGGTACAACAATAAAATAACTGTATATTGTGGGTAATTTGTCTAAATTGCAGGTAAAAAATTATAAATAAATGATCAAAGTTTTGCTAGAGTAACTGAATTTGTTGTTTGTTTATTTGTTTATCGAACGCGTTTAATTTAATCACACGCGAAAAAACTGTGTACTTTTACAGTTTACTACTAGCGTGTTGAGAGGCAACAAACTATAGGAGCCGCCACAAAAATAGACCTGCGAAGGTCAGTGCGTCTCCCTACAATGTTGCAAATCCTTAGAAAAATCAACTTTCAGTAATATGTCTAAAAGAAATTAACGACTCTGCTGATCAAAACTTATTGAAATTAGAAATTCCAGCTGACATACCAGTATGTACTAATAAAGTAAACAATTCAAAGTCATTGAATCAAAGTGTTCATACCACTATTCTCCATCAAAATATAAGAGGAATATTTAGTAAAATTGACGAAATTACCTTATGCCTAGATGAGGTTCAAAATTCCAGAAATTTTAATGTAGATGTTTTTTGCATATCTGAACATAATTTGTCTGACACAGGAATATCTCAGCTATCCATCCCACATTATAAACTAAGATTTCATTTCTGTAGATGTAAAATGGAGAAAGGGGGAGTTGCCATTTTTGTTAAAAATAATATTCAATGCAATAGTGTAGGCCTAAGTAAGTATTGTATAGAACAACAATTTGAGTGTGTTACAAAACTGGAATATGGTAAGGAAGAGCTCATAGTAATAGCAATTTACAGGGCCCCCTCAGAAAATTTGACTTCTTTTTATCTCAGTTGGAGTCTTTGCTACTATGTTTCACAAATAACAAACACATAGTTTTGTGTGGGGATTTTAATGTTGACTTTCTTAATCACAGCTAGATATGGAGGCCTTGATGTTGACTTTTAACTTAACAACACATCTAAATTTCCCTACACGAATACAAAATAATAGCAGAACTGCAATTGATAATTTTTTTTATTGCTATTTCTCAGTACAGTAATTACAAAATACTCCCACTATTAAATGGTATCTCAGATCATGATGCCCATCTGTTATGTATCAAGACCGGAAACACTGAAGCCAAGAAAAGCTGGGTATATAGAAGAAATATTAACGAAAACAATATAAACCATTTCATAGATTCCTTAAATAATGAACACTGGTCAGAAGTATACACTGCACAGGGCGTTAATGCAAAGTTTGATTCCTTTCTTAATTTCATTCTAACACTTTTCGAAGGAATTTTCAAAAAAAGGGGGAAAGTTTTCAACACTCCAAACAGTGAATTGTGCAAGGGATGGATAACAAAAGGAATTAGAGTATCTAATTAAAAAAAAAAAGGGACCTTTACTTAAAAGTAATAGAATCAGATAACTATACACTGAAAGCTCATTATAAACTTTATTCTAAAATACTAAGAAATGTAATAAGAAAGCCAAGAACAGGTAATATCAGAGAAAATAGAGAATTCAGGCAATAAGATGAAAACTATAAGGATTATAATAACACTGAAACAGGAAAATCTGTAAATCAATCTAAAGACATAAAAATAGAACAAAATGGATCTGTGCATAGTGAAGTAGGGGGAGTTTGTGAAATATTTAACAAACACTTTACTTCAGTTATAGAGAAATTAGGCATAGAAAAGCAATACCCACATAGTGCCCTAAGACTCCTTCAGACTGCTTTCCCAAATAGATTGGAGATTCAAATGCCACCAGTAACAGTCTCATAAATAAATAAACTCATGAAACAATTAAAACCTAAAAATTTTGACAATATTTCAAGTAAATTACTGAATAGGTGTTTAGATTGTATCAATCATGTACTTGCCCACATTTTTAATGAATCGTTAATGCAAGGTGTGTTTACAAATAGACTAAAATAAACAGTTGTAAAACCTTTGTTTAAAAAAAGGAGAAGTAACCTGTGTAGATAACTATCGTTCCATTTAATTACTTTCTGGATTCTCGAGGTTTTAAAAAAAATCGTATATCGTATAGTAATACAAAATGTTACACAATATAATATCCTCACTGATTCACAATTTGAGTTCCAAAAAGGATCATCCATAGAAATGGCTATACATTCATTTTTAAATAATACATTTGAGGAACTGAATAATAAAATGAGCCCTGTAGGAATATTTTGTGATGTTGCAAAAGCGTTTGACTGTGTAAATCATGAATTACTTTTGGAAAAAATTGAGTACTATGGTATTTATGGAACTACAGGTAAATGGTTTAAATCATACATGGAAAGTCAAATGCAAAAAGTTTCCATTTTTTATCCTAAAATAAGTAAAGATGCCTCATCAGACAGGGAGAAATTAAAAAATGGAATGCCACAAAGCTCTGTCCTAGGACCTCTCCTCTTTTTGTTATACATCAATGACCTTAATGGAAACTTATCTGACAAAATTTAGAGTGTTTTGTCGGCAGATGACACTAAGCTGACTGTGAAAAAAACACCAAACAATAATCTATAATTGAATGTAAGTGAAGTACTTAGTGAAATAGCAAATTGGTTTAAGGCAAATTCATTAAAATTAAGTTTTGAAAAAACACATTATATTAGGGTTTTTTAAAAAATTATGCACAGCCAGATTTACAAGTAAGCTATAAAAATAACACAATATTAGAAACAAAAAATATAAAATTCCTTGGTATTAAAATAGACGAGAAACTCTGTTGGCAGGAACATATCACTTCACTACTGAAGAATTTAAGTAGTGCCACCTTATACGAACACTTTCTCTAACAGAAGATCTACAATTAACGAAACAGGTGTACTCCTCATATTTTGATTCAGTGATGTCATATGGCATAATTTTTTGGGGGAACTGTTCACAAAGTAAAAAAGTTTTCATGGCACAGAAAAGAGCTATTAGGATGTTGTGTAGGGTAAAACCAAGAACTTCTTGAAGACAACTTTTAAAAAAAACTCAATATATATTCTCTCATGTGCTTTGTCATAGATCATTTTAACCTGTTTACTTCTAATTCACAGGTACACAATTTCAATACAAGAAACAGAAATAACTTGCACAAAACACAAACATCCCTACGATTAGTACAAAGAGGGCTTTATTATTCTGGTATACATCTGTTTAATAAACTTCCCAAGAGTACAAAATAGTTTGGAGATAATAAAAATATATTTAAAGAAAATCTGAGAGATTATCTTATTGTCAATTCCGTCTACTCCATTCAAGAATTTGAAAAAAAAAAATTAATTGTATTCAAAATGACTTTTGCAATAATTAATGTTTATTGTTATTCTCCTTATTTGTCTTTGGAACATATAATTGTTTTTACTATGATTATGACTCATATTTTATGTATGTGTATTAACCATGACATGTTTCACATCCCAGAGGTCTTTCCTCAGCAGGGATGCATGAAACAAGTTTGATAAATAAATATATAAATAAATGTGCTGAAAAATTCTAAAAAATAATAGTGAATCTGTGGAACAAGGTGATGTGTTTTTTTAACTCGAAATGTTTACATCACTAATTTAAAAAAAAAAAACTAGTTCCCATGAACTTTACGAATGAAATTACTTTCTTCACTTCAACCAACGGAAAAAGCTAAACCAATGATAAAAAATAACTTTAAAAAATTATTCGACTTCCCGAAAGTTATCAGATTAGTACAGAATATATTATATTCATTATGTAGCGAAGAATGTTATAAAAAAATTAAAAAGTTATATGAATCGCTGGTTTGTCCCTATTTTGTAATATAAAAAGTTGTCGCTGATTATCTTCCGTTCTGTTTGTTCACGTAATAACTTCCAGCAAGAAAGTTTGTGAGAAAAAATTGAAATTAATTTTAGAAAACACAACAGCATCTTTAAACGAATCCTTCTGGTTTGATTAATAATTTATCTGCGCAAATGTTGCCGCGCTGCACTCCCGTCCAATACTAGCCGACGGCTTCCGCTACGACGAGCGAGATACCCGTAGTTACCGTACCTTCTCAAAATATTCAAATTGAGGCTCATGTAAGAATTATTATCGTAACAGAAAATTACATGACAAAATACATATAAAAATGGTTTCCTGTAAAATCTTTTCACCTTAATAAAAATAAATTCAGCGCAATGTCACCATTACTAAAGAAACGATTGAAAAACTTACAAACTGTCTTATTTTCAAAGCTGTGTGCCATTATCCTCTCCGTAACTAATTCGTCTTCAGAATCGTTGGACTGAAGATCACTGTCGCTGCTTTCACCCAACTGTATCATGAAGTGATCCATTTCTGTGTCTCTCGCACACTGTTTAACATAATCAATTTCTTGTAATATTTCCGAATGTCTTACACAATTTGCCCAGTCTTCTTGAGTAACTCTGTCTAAAGCTTCGTGTGTAAGTCGCTAGACATCAGCAAGTTTGAAGGTCGTATTCTTCTTACCGACATCCCGTTTTACTTGTGCCCAAATGAGTTCGATTGGACTATGCTGGCAATGATAGGGTGGCGGGCGAACTATTTGATGTCCCATTTCATTTGCCAATTGATCCTATTCGAATACCTTCTTGGCATTTCGAATTTTTTCTTTACATAAATGTTCATCCCTAGTTTCATGCGAAAAAATTGAACACCATTCTTACGTAGCCATTCAGTAATATCTCCCTTGCGCCAGTTTGAAGATAGTGGTTTTTCTGTTTGAATGGAATGATAACTGTCAACGTCCATGACGATAATGCACCCATCTTCCAGCGAGCGACGCACATCACAAAGCCACCTCTTAAAAACCTCACCGATCACTTCTGTATGGTAATCCGATACACACAAACTTTTTCCGCCACGAAGCACAAGTTTGGCTCCTGGTATGAAAACTTTATGTGCAGAACCAGCATGTACTATAACAAGTCGACTTCCTCGAACTTTAAGACCTCCATTACATCTCGAATCATGCCAAATGTGTTTGTTCATCTTATTTTGGTTAATGTAAGTCTCATCTAAGTAAACAATTGGCCTAGCGTCCTTTGAAGGCAATGAGTTCATTGTTCGCAAACACTTTGCTCTTGAAGCCACAATATCACTGCGTTCCATTAAAAATTTTCGTCCGTCGTTGAATTTCCTAAATTTAAAACCCAGTCTTTTCAGAAGACGAAGAACGAATCTTTCTGAGCCTGAATAGCAGATTTTACGGGAGAGATCGGACCGTATTTTCACAGCCGTTGGGTATTCTCCTCTAAAACAGTCCTGCGCACTACTTCTTTATTAAAATCATCCAGTTCAGTGCATTTGTGTTCCCGCCTATACTTCTTTCTTGGTGTTTAAAAAACAGGGCTCAGATCTTCGGTTTCTGCCGAACTTAAAGACGATACGTTGTACCGACTTCTTCGAAATACCTCAAGCCTCCGCTGTCAATGATTGTACTTGAGCAAAGTTAATATTTCTCCTGGCTTCTTCGTTGTGGGGAAGGTTGCTAAAATACTTGAAAACATTTGCCATGACAACTTTACTTTGCTTTCTAATATCTGGACGCCCTGCACGAACACCGATTTTACTTCTTTTCGGTAACGCAGTGCATGTAGGATTCTGTTCTACAACCTCACTCATAATAAAGACAAAATAATAACCTCTAAAGTAGCAAAACAAACCGACCGCAGCGAAAAATACGAACCGACTGGCTGTCTAAGAACATTTGAGAACACCGCCGGCTCAACTGATGGCAAAGGGGATAGTGCGGATTGGGAGTGGAGGCAAGACTGCGTGACGCTGGAAGGACTAATTCGGTGTATTGGACTTTAGTAAGTCAAAGTATCTGGTTAGCTGCGTTGACAAAGAGTGCTTTCGAAATTGAGAAGGTCCTAGATTCGAAACTTGGGGGAAGATAATTTTTTTTCTGTATGCAGTTTATTTCGTTTCTGTTTGTTGTATTACAAAATCATTTTCATAAATTCATTAAAATATTAAATTGTTTTTATTAAAAGAATTCACAAATATTTGGTTGCTAATCATCGTGCAAACGTTTGAAACATAAGTTGCTGCTATACGAGGAAACTTTTTAAAAAAATATCTTTCCATAACAATAATACATTTATTTTTGGAGTGGAGAAGCTTATTTCAGTTAAATTTCTAAATTATCTTTACACTGTAACATACCAGAGATACTTTATCATGGCAAAAAATACAGGCGCACCGTGGTGAATAATAGAATTTATGTTAAGAGCAACAACACTTGTAGAAGTTTCGCGCTAATGTCACAAAAGTTCCGAGACGCTTAAAATCCCTTTTACATAATAACACAATTGCAAGTTACCGATCTGACATAAGGGCGTCTACTTAAACAATATTACTTTAAATATGTAAATAATTTACAAGTTCTCTTTTTTGTGTGCTAGTAATGTACAGATTTTTTGTAGTTTCATTCAGTCATGCTTCAAATGTTTGTAATACGCTTATGATCCAAAAATTCGTAAAACCTTCGAATTAATATTTTGGTGTTTCTTTTTTTTAAAAAAATGAATATGCGATGCTACTAACACAACTAATAACAAAACAAAATTCAAACAGAAAACAAATAAAACGTATTCAGAAGCGAAGGTTGTGTCTAAAGACCCTAATCTTACTATTACTCACCTTAAATCACGTGACTATTGGTATTAGGTTGAATTATAAGAGGTGTCATATATTCTACATCCGACGTTTTGGTATTAGGATCCCGATTTGCGCACTAAAGATCACTCTTCTCGCTAGAAGCCACTTTAGTTTTATTCTTTTTTTTTTGAGTATTCACGTCTCTACTTTCTTTTAGTACTACAATTAACTCACAGACATTATAGTGTAAATGATATTTACAGAAAATGATATGTGAATTGGTCGCAATATCATCTGGATTTTTATGAGCAGGTTGCAGTTACTTTTATTCGAATTTCAGCTATTGTGGAAACACTTCCAATTTTGGGGGAGTTTTCAATGTTGTGATTGTATACTGGTGTGGCAAACACTATTTATAATCCATATTACCAACAATTTAAACACATATTCAGATAAACAAACAAGATGTTGCTTATATAGAGAGAGTGCTTGCTGGCACTTGACGTCACTCACTTCGTTGGCCCGCAACAGGTAGCAGAGGAGCATTATGGAGGGCTAAATACTTTAAACTATCGTTAAATTTGATGGAGAATAAGTGCTTCCTCCGAAAAATAAATCCTGCCTCTTGAATAACGCGTTTCAATAAACAATTTAAAACAATTTTCAAAAAATAGCCAAATAGCATAACAAATAATTAATATTTAATTTCTGTGGAGCATATGCTATGGTGGGAAATCCCTACACATCTATTTCCCATTTCTTGGTTTTAATCTTAAATTCGTGGAGCACGATTTTTCCACCAATCTTTTCTTTTCTTTTGGTGAACTTGAATTTAAATCCTTTCAGTGCTTTTGGTAAATTGTTCAACATTTCCCTTGGTAATTTATTCCAATCCCTGACAGAGTGACCTAAAAAAGAAAATGTTCGCAATCCCCTATGCCTGAATGCCAGCTTGCCGTCATGATCTACTTGTAATTTTTTTAACAATCTATTTCCTAGCCTCATCAACAATACGCCCCATACAATCCCAGAACTCTCTTTACATCATTCATGCGTCTAACGATTCTCAATTTAACACCTTTATAATATTAGTTACTGACTGTGTTATGAAATAATCTCCACAAAAAATACTACTGCCCTCCTTTGCAATCCCTCCAATTCATGTATTTGATACGATACACAAAATGTAAATTCCATACTACACGGAAATATTGAACTAATGGTCTGACCCAAGTTTTGTAACTCAATTCCTTCACTTCTCTTTAAATCGGCTTATCACCCTCTCCAATAAATGAACGATTTTCAGTCTTTTTAGTACCACCTGTCCACTGTATTCGTTCAAGTCCAGTTTAATATCAAATGTAATTCTATGATACACGTGAAGCACCCGGAAGGAGTAGAGAGAGTAAGTGGTGTTATTTCAGTGATTATAAAACCGAGTCAATTTTTCAAAGATCTTGTCAGTATGACTCCACTTGTCAACATCTAGCTTGGAAGTAGTCACATTTCACTGATTCAGTTATTAAATTTGTCATAAAGCCATTGTACATTTCCTGAGGCAAGCTATTCCACAACTTCGTAACAAGCCCTTGACGTGATGGATACTGACACTAGAGCGGAGTTGAGTTCGAGCTGTTCCCACACGTTTTATCAGGGACAGATCTGAGGATGTTTCTGGCCACGGGGATACCTCAACATCACGAGACAGTTCACAGAGACACGCGCCATGTGAGCAGGGCCGGCGCTAGGAATTTCGGGCCCGGGGTAAAATGGGCGACCTTTTTTTTTTAGCTCTACAAAATGTCCAGGCGACAATGGGCGTAATCTTGGAATCTTGGGGCTTCATGGCCCCTATAGTCGGTGATCGGGCCCCCCATCAGCCCACGAGGCCTGGGTACTTTTGACCCGCTTACCCCTCCCCCCCCCCTAACGCCGGCCCTGCGTGTGAGGACAAGCATTGTCCTGTTGAAAAATGGCACCACGATACTGTCGCATTAAAGGTGACACATGAGGACGCAGGATGTCCGTGACGTTTTATTGTACCGTCAGAATTCCCTCCATTATTACCAGCCGTGATCTGAAGTCATACTCTATAGCTCCCCACAACATGACGCCAGGAGTACACCGCTGTGCCTCTCCAAAACAGAAAAAATAGGACCATTCGATAGTTCACTGCCTGAAGGGTCATTAGAGGTAGACCAGAATCGCGATTCAATGCGACACCGTTCAGTGAATCAGCGATTCTAAACAACCTCTGATGACTATTGTCGGCGAATATGGTGGCGAACTGGGGAGGGGAACTATTCTTTGAGAGGTACAGCGGTAATTCTTTAGGGATTCATCAAATAATGGCTTCATTTCACGACTGGTAGTGATTGACGGCACTCTTAACGGCAAAACGGTACACAGCCTGTGTCCACATGTATTACCCCTTATGCGACAGTATCTTAGTGCAATTCATCAACAGCACAATGCTTGTCCAGTCACATCATGTGTTTTCTTGAAACGCCTGCGTAGTGATGAAGGATTCTCATTGTCAGTAAGATTCCCAGGTCTGTCCACAATAGAAAATATGTGGAACCAGATCGGACGTCAACTCCGTCCCACGGCCAGTATCAAGGATATCAAGCATTAGTTCCAAAAGTTGTGGACCAGCTTACTTCAGGAGAATCAGTGCGTGTATACAGGCTTCCGCTGGAGGTGCAATATTAGACTTAAAAGTGTACTTACACTAGTAACTTATTTGTAAATTTGACTTGATTTTGTGATCACTGAAATAATAGAACATATCTTCTCAACCGTGAAGTTTCACTTCATATCCTTCTCCCCTGGGTGCTTCACTTTTTCTGTCAGGTAGTGTATTTTAATAAGGTATTCAACAAGAAATTTATTCCCCATGCAATAATCATAAAAAGCTTTAGTGTTTTTTATCTGCCTACCAAATAAGATGGCTCTTCGTGTGATTTATCTTCATTTCATGTTGACCTACCCAGCTAGACATAATGTCCAGGTCCTAAAGCAGCTGTTCACTGTCCTCTCCAGTTTTAATCCTACTATGTATCATTATGTCATCTGTAAACTACTTCTGGCTATAAACCATTACTATAATACAGTAATTAATTAGAATAGTGAATAGCAATGGTATTTAGGGCGGCGTGATTGGCCTATTTGCCAACTATGTGTGTTCAAATGATTGTTCTGTATAAATGGCCTTTTGAAGGAAGCATCCCGGCATTTGCCCGGAGTAATTTGGGGGAACCATGGAAAACCCAAATCTGTATGCCCGGACGGGGATTCGAACCGCCGTCCTCCCGAATGCGAGGCGAGAACGCTAACCGTTACACCGTCCGGCTCGGTTGTTCTAGAATTCATCTTTTCTTGACCTCTTCTGTGCTCGAATCTAACACATGATTATTTAAGTAATGTGAGCATTGTAGGTTTATGTGAGCATTGTAAGTTTGTGTGCATCGTAGGTTCATATTAGCACAGTAGGTTCGTGTCAGCATCGTGGATACTTGTAGGAGAGGGGGTGGACAGCTACTGGCTACTTGCAGTTACAGAAATAACTACAGATCTCATTTAACCTGCGCCGGAAAAAACGTTGATGATGTACAGAAAAGTAGAGGTATCTCGTAACCTGTGCTAAGTAAAGCAGAGTGAAGATTATCGGCCCTTCTTAACACAACTAACAGAGAATGACAAGGTTGGTATAGCGACGTTTACTCGAATCCCTTGGGCGAAGAAATGAGACGAATCCATGTATTCTGGCTCGCTGATAGACTACTGAGATGCATACTCAGCGGTGCACTTGTTACTTGGGCCTTGAGGTGCCGAACGGCATATTCTATGTCGAAAAAACAAGTCATGCTGGTTCCACATCAGCGTGTCGCTGTGAAACCTAATAAAGTTACATTATACTGCTACTAAAATATTGTACTAAATGACGCCCTGCCCACCTCCCCAGTTGAAAAATGGCTCTAATCCCGGAGCGCGGGAATAACACAACACTAACCATCAAGAATTTGGCACCACAGTGGGTAGTAAAATTTTTTTGAAAAAATCTAAAAAGACTTGTGGTAAATGGAAATCAATACTTGTCTTCTGCGTGTTACCAAATACCTCTTGTCTTAAATATAAACTCATAAAAAATTTTAAAAAATTGTGTAATTTAAGCAAAAGAAATGAAATATATGAATAAACATAAAATCCAATAACATAAATAAACAAGAATATTATATTCCTAGAAAAGTAAGTCGGAGGACTTGGTAATATGCAAAATTCTTCAACAACAATGTAATTCGATAGAAGTGGACACTCCATTGATTAATTGTTTCCCCATTAGAATTAATATCTTGTGTATCCGTAACCTGTTGGAATTGCTTCGCCGATAATGGCATATGACGTTTAAATATAAAATATGCAATAGTCAATATAGCAAAAAGACCAATGAATGTTGAAAAACTGATGGTGCCAATACCAGGTGTTTGGTTAATTAAGAATGAAATTGAGATCTTAACTGAGTGACAATGTGAGAATTTAGTAGATAATTATGCACTTCTTCTTTGAGCGGTAAATAGTGAATTAAATATAATTCGACTAATTCACGATTGTGAAACATTTTATGAATAAAATTATGTAAAAATTATTTTGGATACAACAGTGAAGAATGCTGGTACTAAAAATCAGTTCCTGAGTTTTAACAATTAGTTGTGTTAGCAAGTGATCCTGATCCAGCTAAAAATAATTTACATATTTCTGTTTTGGTTTAATCAGTTGATTTGCACGTTACTGTGATAGTATATTGAGAAAGTATTGATAATATCCAATTAGTATGATTTTTAGTAAAACAAGGTTTAATTAAAGTAAATACCACTAAAAAAATTTAAAAAATTGTTCAAGTATGGACTCGAACATCATGCAAGGGCATTACTCGAAAAATTGTTAGTGCAATGGATACAAAAATGCGTAAATAATTATGGCTAAACGTTTTGTACATCTTATGGTCTTTACTGAGTAAAAGCGTTTCATGCGATATCTGTCTCACATGTTTTTCTGTCTCATTAAAACTAAAATAGAAAATATATGAATGGTATAATGTTCTAAAATAGAATCAATAGCCCCTAGAGGAATGTTAACAGTCAATCTTTAATTATTTCCATTAAAACAATGTTGAATGTTGACAATTAGTAGTATTTTGATAAATTTTCTTCTGTACATGGAACGATTGTAAATAAGTTAGAATCTAATTGATTTTGTATTAAATGTAGATATTCAAAAAAGTTTAGGAATCAGCAATTTACCATGTGAGCCTTGAGGTAAAGCTGTTCTCAATCTAATCAGTTCCATTAGTATGTTTCTCAATCCTATAATTAGTTCTTGTATGAATGCTGAATACTTGATACTGTAAATATTTTCAATATTATGAATACTTCCTTTATCTCTTCGGTTTGTGAAATAAAAGTATTTGGCAAATTTTGTGTTGCTCTGGAACGGTTTGAAACAGCATTTTCTGAGTTTTGTATGAGAATTAAATGTGAAAAAACTCTGAGTAGTACATGTTGATCATTTGATTCTAAACATTGTAGTCTGGCTTGAAGTTGTAATAATTCATCGGAATTTAGAACGCATAAAATGGTCTTAAGAACATTTCCACTGAGGTCAAAAAAATAACACTTATTTCTGATTGATTTAGTTGGTAATAATTCCAGTATGTTACTGAATTCTTATTGCAGAGAAAAATGAATCCCTTTCAAATTAGAAGAAATTGAATCCAGAATCAAAGTCTCATATGATTTTTTCCCTAAAAGATTTTGTCTGAATCATTAAAAAAATACTGGATACTTTCATCTCTCATAGCTTGTAGATTATAATGAAGAATGATTGACCAATGAATGGTGATACTTACAGCATCATCTCTTCAAAAATTTACGCCACTCATAACGATTTAACTTCCAGCATATAAACATTATGAAAGAACAAAAAAGGAGAAATATGAGTGACAGTAATAACCTTATGTAAAACGCGTTCAACCATTCAAAAAAAGCTTCCAGTTCGTTATTTATTTATCAATCTTGTTCCATGGATCCCTGCTGAGGAAGTACCTCTGGGATGTGAAACATGTCATTGTTGATACATATACACATAATATGAGTCATATCATAGTAAATATATATATATATATATACATATTTTACAAATACAAGAAATAATAATAAACATACATTTTTGCAACTGAGTTTTGCAAACGTCATAATGAGTACAATTAATTATTTTCTTCAAATTCTTGAATGGAGTAGAAGGAGTTGCCAATAAGATAATCTCTAAGTTTTTGTTTGAATACATCTTTATTATCTGAAAGCTGTTTCATACGATTAGGTAGTTTATTAAACAGATGTATCCCAGAATAATTAACTCCTCTTTGTACTAATGACAGAGATGTTTGAGTTTTATGTAAGTTATTTCTGTTTCTTGTATTGAAACTGTGTACCTGTGAATTAGGTGTAAAGAGGTTAAAATTTTCTATGACAAAGCTCATGAGAGAATATATATACTGAGAATATATTGTAAGAATATTGAGTTTCTTAAAGAGTTGTCTTCAAGAAGTTCTTGGTTTTACCCTACACAGAAACCTAATAGCTCTTTTCTGTGCTATGAAAACTTTTTTACTTTGTGAAAAGTTTCCCCAAAAAATTATGCCATATGACATTACTGAATGAAAATATGAGGAGTACACCTGTTTCATTAATTCTAGATCTGCTGTTAGAGAAAGTGTTCGTATTGCGAAGGTGGCACTACTTAACTTTGTCAGTAGTGTAGTGATATGATCATGCCAACAGAGTTTCTGATCTATTTTAATACCAAGAAATTTTATACTCTCTGTTTCTAAGATTGTGTTGTTTTTATAGTTTATACATATGTCTGGCTGTGCATAGTTTTTTGTTTTAAACCTAATATAATGTGTTTTTTCAAAATTTAATTTTAATGAATTTGCCTTAAACCAATTTGCTACTACTCTAAGTACTTCATTTACATTAAATTCTATAGTACTGTTTGGTGTTTTACGCGCAGTCAGGTTAGTGTCATCTGCAAATAAAACACTCTTAACTATGTCGGATAAATTTCCAGGAAGGTCATTGATGTATAACAGAAAGAGGAGGGGACCTAAGACAGAGCCTTGTGGAATTCCATGTTTTATTTTCTCCCAGTCTGATGAAGCATCTTTACTTATTTTAGAATCAAAAATTGAAACTTTTTGCATTCGGCTTTCAATGTATGATTTAAACCATTTACCTGCGGTCTCAAAAATACCATAGTATTCCATTTTTTTCAAAAGTAATTCATGATTTACTCAGTCAAATGCTTTTGCAAGATCACAAAATATTCCTACAGGATTCATTTTATTATTCACTTCCTCAAATGTGTTATTTAAAAATGAATATATAGCTATTTCTATGGATGATCCTTTTTTGAACCCAAATTGTGAATTAGTGAGGATATTGTAGTGTGTAACATGTTTTATTACTCTACTATACATGACTTTTTTAAAAACCTTTGAGAAAGTTGAAAGTAATGAAATGGGACGATAGTTGTCTACACATGTTACTTCTCCTTTTTTAAATAATGGTTTTACAACAGCATATTTTAGTCTATCGGGAAAAACATCTTGTATTAATTACAAATGTGAGCAAGTACATGACTGATACAGTCTGAACATCTTTTCAGTAATTTACTTGACATATTGTCATAGCTGGAAGAATTTTTAGGTTTTAATTGTTTAATGAGTTTATTTATTTCTGAGACTGTTACTGGTGGCAATTTCATCTCCACAAAGCTATTTGGGAAAGCAGTCTCAAGAAGCCTTAGAGCACTATGTGGGGATTGCTTTTCTATGCCTAATTTATCTACTACTGACGTAAAATGTTTGTTAAATATTTCACAAACTTCCCCTACTTCGCTATACACATAACCATTTTGTTCTATTTTTATGTCTTTAGAGTGATTTACAGTTTTTCCTGTTTCAGTCTTTATTATATTCCATATTGTTCTTATTTTATTGTCCGAATTTTCCATTTTCGCCGATATGTACCTGTTCTTGGCCTTCCTTATTGCATTTCTTAGTATTTTAGAATAAAGTTTATAGTGAACTTTCAGCGCATAGTTATCTGATCCTCTCATTTTTAAATAAAGGTCCCTCTTTGTTTTACTAAAGATTCTAATACCCTTTGTTATCCATCCCATGCCCAGTTCATTGTTTGGAGTGTTGAGAATTTTCCTTTTTTTGAAACTATCTTCAAAAAGTGTTAGAAATATATTCAGAAAGGAATCAAATTTCGCATTAACACCCTGCGCATTATATACTTCTAACCAGTTTTCATTGTTTAAGGTATCTATGAAGTGTTTTATATTATTTTCACTAATATTTCTTCTATAAACCCAGCTTTTCTTTATCTGTTTAACAGTGTTCCTGGACTCGATACATAATAGCTGGGAATCATGATCTGAGATACTATTTATTACTGGAAGTATGCTGTAATTACTGCACTGAGAAATATCCATAAAAAATTATCAATTGCAGTCCTACTATTATTTTGTATTCTCGTAGGAAAATTTACAAGTGCTGTTAAGTTAAAAGACAACATCAAGGCTTCCATATCTAATCTATCATTGCTGTGAATCAGAAAGTCAACATTGAAATCTCCACATAATACTATTTGTTTGCTATTTGTAAAACTTAGTAGCAAAGACTCTAAATGAGATAAAAACAGTCTGAAATTACCTGAGGGGGCCCTGTAAATTGCTATCACTATCAGCTCTTCCTTATCATATTCTAGTTTAGTAACACAACATTCAAAGTGTTGTTCTATACAATACTTACTTACAACTACACTACTGCATTCAATATTATTTTTAACAAAAATGGCAACTCCCCCTTTCTCCATTTTACATCTGCAGAAATGAGAGCTTAATTTATAATTTGGGATGGACAGCTGAGATATTCCTGTATCAGACAAATGATGCTCAGATATACACAAAACGTCTACATTAAAATTTCTGGAATTTTGAATATCTTCTAGACTTAAGGTAATGTCATCAGTTTTACTAAATATTCCTCTTATATTTTGGTGGAAAATACTGGTCTGAACACTTTGATGCAATGACATTGAATTGTTTATTTTATTATTACATACTGGCATATCAGTTGGAATTTTTAATTTCTACAAATTATGATCATCAGAGACATTAATTTCCTTTAGACATCTTATTATATCTATTTCATTTACCCTAAAAAAGGCCGCGACTTAACACCATTTATCACAGGAATACCTCTTTTAATGATATAAACAATAATGCTTTTCAGCGTAATTAATTCTTGACACTATAAATCAAATTCTTAATTATGCAACGTTTCTTCTTGTAGTTGCAAAAGCTAATACCAAAATTATTCCGTCAACTTAGTTGACTTCGTTGCCTTAATAAGTTAAAATTAATCCCACGAATTCTACAAAATAAAAACGTCTGTCCGATTATATCCTAAATACAAAAACTAATAATTACAGAAAAATGCAACATTGCGGGTAATGAAATAATAGGAAATATAATAACTCAGTCTAAACAAGTAAAGAAACCACTGAATGTACTAATCAATGAAAATGATCAAAAAGACTCAAGAAATAATGTTTATATTTATGTCGAAATTGACACCACCAAAATGCTTCAATATTTGCTTCATTTTTATTTTGTTTATTATTTTAACTTGGAGGTTGTTCTTCCTTTTGGTATTTAATTAAATCAAACAAGTATTGAAAAGTGGTATCAATAACGAAAGTGTACCCACTGAAAAGAGTAAAATACAAAAAGACTTCATAAATATAAACCTGAGTGTATGATTGAATTACTAAATAACCCCTTCCCCTAATATATGTATAACGTAAAATGTGAACCAAATAATATAATATTTTCTATCAGAAAGCGTGGCATTAGACAGGTGAGTTTTTGTAGATTAAGTTAGATTTTTGCATCGTCTTTTGCCTGTTGTTTTGGTTTGTTTTTGTACAAAAAAATTGTAGATTAATTTGCATGAATATTTCCTTAATTTTACTAAGTAAAATTGTTCACTGATTTGCTTGAGTGAGTGATGTGTGGTGTTCTATAATTCATTGCTTATTAGTGAGATGAAATAATGCAATCTTAAAGTTTATCTTTGCAATAAAAATGACAAGATAACAGTCAGTGAAGTTGCACTAACCTACCATGCTGTGAAGCACAGTCTTTCCTATTACAGCATGAACTGCACTGTGAAACTTCATAACATCGTATATGTCGATTCGAAAACAGCTCTAAATATATAATTAGGTTTCACTAAAATGTAAACTCTGGTTACTGAGGTTTCGGGATCTTTACAAACTTTACTGAATGATTCAAATGCCGCTGTTTATATATCTGTTTGAAAACTGAAAAAATGTAAAACTATTTCCTTTAATTGTTCAATAATTTGGTACTAAGAATGGGATACAAAAAAAATACTTTTATTAGAAAGCAAATGTTATGTTTGATATTATAAACAAATCACTATCCCAGCACAACCTTTCATTTATGAAGTTCCTGCTCTGAATGCACAAAATACTAATGCGAACTTTGGTATTCACTACTGTGTCATAAAAAATATAGAATTATGGTGGATAAGCTAATATTTTTTCTTCTTCGCTCTGTCACCTCGAGAGGGTGCATATATGTGGGTGGGATTCCCTGCTGTCATATGAGCGATATATTACATAAAAGATATAGCAGATGGTTGTATACAACATTTACATTTTTTAAAGTAAGTACACAATAACCATTTTAACAACCAATTAGGCCTTCCATTCCCTTAATCCAACCACGTTAGTTATAACTTTTCGACTAATGCCCGAGAATAACATCTCCCTTGGCTTCCCATTGAGCTAGTAGCTAACGGCTTGTAAGCAGGTTCCTTCCCACCTGTATTTATTGTGGCGACACCAGGTCCCGGCCTCTGCGGTTGTTGTTGATGACGTGGCCCCGGTTGTCATCTTCTGCTCCAGCCGGCTCGACTAGCTCACCGCGGCGGCGCCGTCTCGTTTTTTTTGCAGCCCGGATCGGCTCCCTTCGCCCCCTGCTGCCCAGATTTGCTGATCTATCCCCATTACATTTTCACTGATGGGCAGTGACAAGTAGCCAATCATCTGGCTCCTGGACGCGTTCACTCTGGCCTGATTACTCGTCGATTGCATGAAAAATGGTGAGTGTTCTGTCCTACTTCGAGTGTATACATTCTTTCATCCGCGACTGCTTACACTCGCTGTCACAACTGACCTGGCTTTCTGTAGACCTCTATACCTTCCAATAATTCACCAAAACCTTGGTATACTACAGAACATTTAAATTGTAATTTGGTGAATTACACAAATTGCACAAATAGTTGACTCCTCAGTCAAGCATGCAATGATTTTTTTGGGAATTGATAGTGAAAATATGATTATAAAAATTATAGACATTTATCTGCAGTCCAAAGAGAAGGTACCAAGTGACTTTCATTGCTACCTTGCGTGGACAACATACGTTTTAATTGGAAATCACTGAATGATTATTTTATTAGTTTATAGATATTCTGAGGATAAATCGAACTCATGGAGACAGTAAAGTTAAAATATTTTTGAATTTCGTGAGCCATTTTTGTATATAACATTCATAAAGCTGTTACACAAATTGAAGGTAATAGATAACATTATTACATATGTATAATATTATGTCAACTTTAAAATCGGAGCTAGAACAACGTAAAAGAGACTGTTTCTTTGGTTTTGAAAAAAATTTCAAATCTGGAAGCCAAGTCTTCCACAGAAAGCGGTAATATTAAAAGAATTTTCTCCTATTTTCTGAAATATGTTAATAAATGGTTTGATTCTGGTGAAAGCAATTGTTGTTGCAAAATCGAAAAATTATATTCAACACAGGGGTTTTCGTTTGACGACTGTGAAACAGTATTAGAAGTTCTGAACTTTCAATGAGTATCAGATTGGAAGAACTTTTATCTGAAATAGCAATATTAAACGAAATATATGCAAAGGTAAAAGACTGTAGTAAGCTTACGGTCAGAACCACAGGCTAAAAATGGCAGCGTATTTTTAAAAATAGGGTAAATATTTTACCAAATTTATTTTTTCTTGCTCTCTATTACCGCCACTTAATAGAAAATATATTTTCAATTATCATTTCGAAATTGCAAGAAGAGAGAAACAGAGCGAGTGTCCCAGTAATAATAAACGAGCTTTTTATCTACACTGATTTAGAAATTGAATGCGAAAAAGCATATTGTCAAGCTTTTGGTTACTGACGAACTCAATTCAGATTTGTCGTCAATCAATGATTATTTCACTTTTTCCAATTTTCAGAACTCTGCCACTAATCGCCAGTGAATTTTACCTTTCCCCAAATCTACTGTTCTTGAATGAATTAAATAGTTCTACCAAATGACGAATACGAATACTGACGAATCGCATTCAATTAATATTTATTGTTCGGTTTACTCTAGGGGCGTGAGCAGTTTTTCGTAAAACTGGAAACTCCCTCCGTTTTGGTGAGCACTGATGAGATCTGGTGGGACTCAGGGGCGGCCCTAGGGCGGTGCGAGCGGTGCGACCGCACCGGGCGCCGTCATAATGGGAGCGCCAAAAATGCACCGAGAGATCGTCTGCGTAAAAAGGAAATTCTATAAAAACCCAGATTGCTGTTCACATACGATTTTAGCACACTAATTATCCAGAAGAGTTTATACACGTATGAGCTACAGCTTAGTGCGTAGTCGTATGTCGTCATAGAATCGAATCAACTTGAGTTACGACTCGAGTCAGTTGGACTTACTCGAATTAAAAAAATCACAACTGGTCCCACACTTGTTTCCTGTCTTTTCGGCTGTCATCTTGGTGTTCATTTTTCAAATATGTATTTTCAAATAGTAATGCCAAATCGAGAAACTTTTAAAAAATGACTGGTTCACTCTTGTCCCCTGGTGTACTCCTCTACCACTTGTTTAAATCCTCCTTCCCTTATTAGGGTATTTGAAAATCTCTGTTCCCTTGTGTTATTAATCTTATTTCCTACCCAGCTTACACTTGTAAATTTAAATACCTACCAATAATGACCATTCTATTCTCACCTCTGAAATCTGAGTAAGAATTTAATTTTTCCCCAAGATCCTCTTCTTCATCTTTCATTCTTCCACTGCGGTAAGCAGTCAGCATCCTGATTTTTTCTTTTTTATTACCGCAGAAATCTACC
The DNA here is from genome assembly GCA_031002005.1 of Vandiemenella viatica. NCBI lineage: Eukaryota > Metazoa > Arthropoda > Insecta > Orthoptera > Morabidae > Vandiemenella > Vandiemenella viatica. Next base: position 8,486 of record JARYHS010010741.1, on the reverse strand, counting down.
CCAAGTAACTCATGGTCATGATCTATGAACGCCAGTGCACTTTGGTAGTATTTGTTAAATAGTATGAAAACTACTCCTCCAATTGCTCGTCTGTCTCTGCGTTACACTCTGTAACCATCAGGAAAAACCTCACTGTCTAGTACGTCTTCTTTTAACCAACTCTCTACCCCAGTTATTACTTGTGGTTCGTGTATCTTTGTTACGTTAGCAAATTAGATTACTTTGTTCATTATACTTCTACAGTTGACCAATAATACTCTTATTACTGGCTTTATATTTTCAACATTTACCTCCTCCTTCCCAGTTTTACCCCAGTCAGTTATTTTTTCAGCAACTTCGACTATTTCTTTGATATCTATGATTTTTCCCATCGCTGATCAACAATCGTATCACTATGATCATCTTTTTCCCTCCTTTCACTAGCAGCCCTATCCTAAGAAAAGACACAGTCCTGATCCCATCATCACTGGAAATGGTCTCCCTCACTGCTTAGCCAACAACTCAAAAAGTATTCCCTTTACCCTTCTATTTACGCCTAGGCCACGGCTACTGAAACCCCACCTGTCAATGGTGTTCACAGGTACTTCCACCAAGACTGAACTAATGCCTTTCCCAAGTACTACTTCCGCCTCACAGCTTAGTTCAACTGTGGCTGGTGATGGTGACTTAGGACTTGCATGAGTTCCAGCCTGGTATGCTGTGCCTCCTGCACCACCTTATTCAGGTCACTCTCTATATTATAACATGCGTTACTAATCTCCGCATCTCCCACTATCACTATTCTGTTGACCTTAGGGAAACTCTTACAAAGTGAACCTATATCCTCTATTACCTGACCTAATGTTGCACTAGGTTTGAAAAAACTTGTGACTTGGTAACCTGTGCTTAAATGATCCAGCAGAAGAGGGCCTACACCTCTCCTATGGTTACTACCTAGCAGAAGAATCCTTTTTTCCTATTCTTACCTTGCACGCCCTATTGCTAAAGTCGTGTTGCATCTTATCTACTCATACGTCTACATGAGTCTCTTCTCCTCCTGACTCTGGAAACTGGTCAAACCTAATTTTCCCCACAATTTGTAAAGTGTCTGGCTTGTTCATTCTATTAATCATATTTCTCCTACGACCTGTTACCAGTCCCAACCGTCATTTTTAACTTCCTCCAACCCATTATCTCTACTTTCTGCCTCTATAGCATGGGTCTCGACAAGCTCAGCCCCCACAGGCTTTGCCTCCGCATGCTGAGCCTGCGCAAGCTGAGCCTCCACGAGCTGAACCCCAATATGCTGAGCCTCCACAGGCTGAGCTACCACAGGACACGCCACCAAGGCCGCGCCTCCGCGAGACGAATTCAAGAACTCTGATTCTTTCACGCAACTCCGTTTTGCCCATCTCCCTCATCCTTTCATCCCTAAGATAAAGTGAATAAACCATGTGATAGCCTCATTTATTTCTCCCGTTTCCTCTTCCCTACATCCCAATGTAACCACTTCTTACCCCAACTACAACCCAAACCATTCGCAACGTACTTGCTACAGGCACCACACATTCCAGTCATGATTTTTCCAAATACTTTTAGCACCGTCTCATAAATTTTATAATATAATTTTAACGTTTTTATTTAATTGGATAAGAAATGTACTCCTCAATCAAGTTAAAGTAATTAATAAGTAGTTAAAAAAATACTTTAATCAAATACTTAATTCTTTTTACTAAGAAGTTGCTATTTTAATATTTTTTGATACAAGTAAATACGAAACTATTATTTTTAAGACTGAAATAAGTGATTAAGAAACTATTATATTTAAGACAGAAACAATTAATAGATAGGATTTATGAAGTTATATCTACATTCGATATTTTTAAATCGAAACTATCGAAGCAGTAGGCAGATATTAACAATTATTTATTTATTATATTTATTTGTTGTATTTATGGCAGATTATTGTTATATTTATGCTTTAATGTTAATTAAAATGACAGAAAGTTATGATATTTATTGCCTGACGGAGCTTCAGTAAGCCTGGAACCATCAACTGTATCTTTGAATTACATTTAAAATGACAAGCAAAAATTAAAAAGAATGGTATCAATAAAAGACTTTGCATCTTAAAGAGTCCGAGTTTATATCCACGCAGCATGATATCAAGAAAAAGTTAATTTTCACGGTAACATATCACATAGTCACAAAATATAAAAATTTAGTTATACATTACGGTAATGAACACAATTATTTTCCTGGTGTCAAAACATATTATGTATTTGTCTGTGATACAACGACATGTAAATTACTGCCTTTATGAATGTTTTGTGAGTTGTGTAAGGCAATGTTGATCATGAAAGTATTATGACAGGGATAATAAATCGCTAAAAAAGAAGGGTGTCAGGGATTGGAATGAGTTACCAAGGGGAATGATGAATAACCTACCGAAAACGTTAAAAGAATTTAAAGATAAAATTTGTAGAGGGCAAATGTAGGTGAGTGAAGGATAGAGGGAAGTTGGGTGTGTAGGGAAATTGCACCGGGGCGTGTGCTCCATTACAATTAAATTAAATTAAATTAAAGTAGTAACATATGCTGATTGTCTATAATACACCAACAAACATTTGAGAACGATATCAACCTAATGAGAGCAAAAAAGGCTAGCCTTTAAGTAAACAAGTGTTGAAAGTCTAATTTAAGAGGGTCAAGTTTACATCGCGGTACAGTGAATGCGCATGCTTTAGTCCAGTTTCAGTTTACACTGAAAGTGTACGATGAAATTAATTGTGATAATTTGTGCTGTGTGAACTACTAAACTTGATGAATCAAACGTTGTTGTTACCGGAAATGTAGTTCGCGATGCATTTCATTTGTTTCGATCTGTTCACATAGTTTGATTTTGTAGCGGCAATATTAATGGAAAATGTGGGTAGGTTGAAATGCAGCCTGTACCAGAAGGGTACAAACAATTTATTTATTATTCGTTTTTAGTAATTTCATAAGCACCATGTTAGATACACAACGTGTATCGCGATATAAACTATTCCCATCTAAGCTTCTGACTTTTGATGTATGGTAAGAAGATAAATGCACTGATGTTGCTAGCAAAATTACATAGGCCACTAACAGTAAAATATCATCTGAGTAAGCGCAGAAGCTATGTGGTCTTTAGAAGGGTTCGATGTTTTTTAAATTTTTTAAAGTTCTAAACATTGACTTAACATAACCTTACCACCCCAATTTGGAGACAGCATATATCGAGAACTAAGCGAAATATCGAAAAACATTATTCTTCACTTTCGGTTTGTCTTGTCGTGTTACATAAGAATCTGTCATCAAATTTGACCTTGGGGAAATTTGTCTTCTGAATTTCAACTCGAAACTCCTCACTTTTGAGACAGTATATTTCGAGAACTAAGCACGATATACAAAAAATTTTATTCTTCATTTTTTAACTGTCTCGTCGAGTTAAGCGGCCTGTAGACGATCAAATTGTTTGTCAAACTTCACGTGTACCTATGTCAAATTATTTGAGAGTCTGCGGCATTGTTTGACGCGTTTGTCAAACAATCGACGCGTTTGACGTGTTTGATGGAAATTTTGATTGACGGCATGTTTGTCAAATAAGTTTGAAGGTGTGCGGTGGTGTTTGTCAAACGTTATTTCATTTATCGCCTAGTAACCATGGAGAACGCATCGCTGTTCGCCAAGTGACAACAAAAGGAAGGATAATTGGCTGAGTGGACATAATTTATCAGACGAAGGATTCCTTTCACAGTTCATCTCCATATCTCGCGATCTGCCGGTGGTATGAAAATAAAATCTAAAGAATCGAATTACTTCAATATTTAGCCAAATTTTTCAAAAACGTTGAAAGAATTTAAAGTTAAAATTTGTAGAGAGCAAATGTAGGAGGGTGCAGAAAAGGGGGAACATGGGTGTTTAGGGAAATTGTCACCGGAGCGTGGGCTTCATTGCAATTTTATTAAATATATTAAATATTAGCATCTGGTTTGGCTCATTTCTCCAAGAATCCTGTATAATAGTCTCCATAACACAATCCTCCATGTCTTCTTCTCCATGTCGGATTTTTTTTCTCCCCTTAGTAACTAAATTGTGTAAATGACAACACGCCATAACTTCTTGCTTTTGTTAATGATAATTATGTGGGTTTCTAAAAAAAAAACTTAAAATTACATGCGAGAAGGCCAAATACTTTTTCAATAACCCGCGTGAGATAAACGATAATTGAAACTTCTTCTGTTATCATTTAACACTTGTCTATTGTAAGGATTCATAAACCTTGGTAGCAGCTGGAAAGCTTCATCTCCTTTAAATACGGAGGGCATTTTTTTAAAATTAGTATTCGGCAATTCATCTGGATCTGGAATCTGCTATTGATTATTTTCAAACAAATTGCAAAATGTTGTATTTTTAATCACTCCTCCATCCGACGCTCTGAAATTTCTACCGACATCAACCGTAAGAAATTCATAATTTGCACTAGCTATAATGATTCAAACGTTTTATGTTCCATGAACAGGAACTTATTGTAATCCTCTGGTTCCTTGCGCGATATTTCTCAATAAATTTTCATGTGTATATTTCTCTCTCTCTTAATTTCAATCATTCTCTAAACCAACTTCTACTTTTTTTTCTTAACACACAGTGCTAGAGTCAACGCTAAAAATGCATTGTCTTTATTCTTCATTGCGGCACGCGTGACGTTCCGACAAGGCAACAATCAAAACTAAAGGAAAATTTGACAAATTTGTTTGATCTCAGGTTTGAGGGTTTGCGCTGTTGTTTGATGAAAACGTGATGTTTGACCAACAAATTTGTCAAATAAATTTGATCGTCTACAGGCACCTTTACATAATAATACATTGTGAAATTGCGGTGCCACGGTTGTCTTATGATTTCCTTGAGGTTTTTGTGCCTATTCTCCGTGTTTCTACGGCCAAGCAATATGGCGGCCTCCCCACCCCCACTTCTCTCTACCCGGTTTCACTCCCGTGCGAGGAGAGGGTCTCTGCGTCCTCTCCATATTTTCCTTCCTCCATGGTTGGGAACATGGAGGAAGGAAATATATGGAGACGACGCAAGAGACCTTCACCACGCATTGAAGTGAAGCAGGGCGGAGGTGGAGCGGGGGTGCATGGCCGGAGTGGAGGGGGCATGGCCGCTTCCATACAGACACGGGGAATATGTACAAAAACCTCAAGGGGACTCTAGGATAAAGGTGACGCCGCAATCTGGTGATGGATTATTATGTAACTCGATATGACAAATAAAAAATGAAGAATAAAATTTTTTGATATCCTGCTTAGTTTTCGAGAAATTCTGTCCCAAATGTGAAATGGTTTTGGTGGAAATTCAGAAGAAAAAATTGGTCAAAGTCAAATTTGATGATGGATTCTTATTTAAAAAGACGAGACAAATGAAAAATAAAGAATAAAAATTTTCGATATCTCACCTAGTTCTAGAGATATACTGTATCAAAAGTGAGGTGTCTTGAGTTGAAATGGAGAAGAAAAATTTCGCAAAAGGCAAATTTAATGATCGATTCTTATGTAACACGACGAGACAAATCGAAAATAAAGAATAAAATTTTTCGATATTTTGCTTAGTTTTCGGGATATACTGGGAACATCGCAATTGTTTGGAAGCGCTATATCGCCGCTGCCGCCACTGCGCATGCACGACCCTGCTTCACCAATTTAACGTCACTTCTCCTCCATATATTTCCTTCCTCCATGGTTGGGAACTGGGAAGGGAACTATCATGGAGGAAGGAATATATGGAGACGACGCAAGGGACCTTTGCCACATACTGGAGTGAAACCGGGTGGAGACAAGTGGGGAGGGGATGCCGCCATATTGCTTGACCAGAGAAACACGGAAATATGCACAAAAACCTCAAGGTAATAATAAGACAACCGTGGCACCGCAATTTGATGATGGATTATTATGTAACTCGACGAGACACATCAAAAATGAAGAATAAATTTTTTTGATATCATGCTTAGTTCTCGAGATATACTGTCTCAAAAGAGTGGAGTTTCTGGTTGAAATTCAGAAGAAACGTGTCCCCAAAGTCAAATTTGGTGATAGATTCTTATGTAACACGATGATACAAATCGAAAATAAAGAATAAAATTTTTCGATATCTCGCTTAGTTCGCGAGATATACTGTCTCAAAAGTGAGGTTGTTAGGTTATGAGGGGATTCAACGATAACCGTGGCGCCGCAATTTGATGACGAATTCTTATGTAACTTGATGAGGGAAACTGAAAGTAAAGAATAAAATTTTTTGATATCTCGCTTATTTCTCGAGATATTGTACCTTAAAATTGACGTGGTTAGGTTGAAATGCGGCCTGGACCAGAAAAAAACTATCGTCATATCCATATTTGATGATTAATTCGGACGTAACTTAATGAGCAGGTAATTCTCTTTAACTTGAATAACAAAATGTTTATTTCTACAGTCCTTAAATTTTAGTAAATTTTAGTTGATGTTCAAATAGGTTATATTTTCACATTCTATTTCAGTAATTGACAAGGAAGATTTCAAAATCTAGAAATATACTTGTAGACATGTTTACAAACAGAAACAAGTCATATCTGAAATTTAAAAAAAAAAAAAGCATAAGTCAATGTTTAGAGCTTTAAAAAAATTAATACTTCATAAAACCTCATAGTTTCTGAGCTTACTTAGAAGATATTGTACTGGTAGTGGCCTATATAATTTGATAGAAAAATCAGTACATTCAAAAATCAGAAGCTAACAGCTAATAATAAATAAATTGTTTGTCCTCTTCTGGTATACACCTCATTTCAACTTGCCAACATTTCCATTAATATTGCCGCTACAAAACCAAACTATGTAGACACATCTAAACACAAGAAATGCATCGCGAACTACATTTCCGTCAACAAAGTTTATTTCATCACGTTTAGTAGTTCGCACAGCACAAATTATCACGATTAATTTCATCGTGCAATTTCAGTGTAGACTTAAACGTGAGTAATGCATGCAGAATACCATATGTGTCGCGATGTAAACATGAACCGTTTAAATTAAATTTCCAACATTTATCTACAATAAGGCTAGCTTTTCAGGTGCAAAATAGTAACATATGCTAATTGTCTACACTACACCAATAAACATTTGAGAATAATATGATCCTATTGAGAGCAATGAATAAATTTATAGCGAATGGCACTAATGTTGAGGGTTGTCTGTCAGATACTTCAAGAACGATAATTACAATGTGACTTACTTATGAAACGCTATTCCAGGTTTTTTCCTATCTCGTCTGTTTGTGCAACCATATGCATCACAACTTGGCATTATAGAAAACTTTAGAATATTAGAAAATGAAATATTCTCAGCAGCTGACACAGTGCAAACAGCCCAATGTTTTGGTACTCCTACGATGTCCGCCGCGCAGGCACAGTTTTTTCACGAGGTTTCACGGATTTCGCGTTATCTCGTCTCCATATATTCCTTCCTCCATGGGAACTATACCTGTCTATACATTATCTTTGGTTTTTTGGATTTGCAGTTGTTCCGTTTGATAATAATAGTATCATTGGTTTTGTTGGTGTTTGTTGGTGTATTTACAATTGTTAAATTTTGTAAATAGAGACATTCGTATTAGAATGATAATGCAGCCACCGAAGAAGGTACTTTCTTTTACTAACTATTCGTACCGAAAACTTAATGATCAAAACTGTTTCTTTTTGTGACAGTGTCTTTTTATTATTTGAAGTTTTAATATTTTTATGTTATGTAAGTTTACCCCATTTTCGGTGAAATAACAGCACTAATGTTGTCAGTAGCAGCTGTCACTTGTATCTATTTTACATATATCTGTTTTGTTTTTATATGTCTATTGACTGGTTAGATGTATTTCTTCATCTCTTCCTAGCAATAGCTAATTTATTCCTACCCATTTATCCATTATACTCAAGTTGTACATTATCTCTAGATTATATATTTTAATCTTTGTATACCTCTACATATTCGGGAATACTGGAGATCGCGATTCACAAGGGATTGGGTCATGATACTGCAGTGGTCAAATGCAAGACTCTGCTAGAAATACTTTTTGAAATACATTTAATGGTGTCATGGTGCTGTAAGCTGTATTACAGCCTGATTTCTGCTTGAAAATAGTGGTACTGGCTGTAATACTATGTAATTACTGCTTGAAAATTATGTCTTGCAACTGACTGCAGTTGTGTTATGACATCATTACTGAATGTTGTAGTGGAATCTCAGTATCTAGTAGACCCTCACGTTCTTGTCATTGAATCTTCTACTGTTCCTTTCACTAACAAATCAACCAATTATGTATTAAAATGCCACTTACATTCCTGTTTCAGGTCAGGTTTGCATCACAATGCATGAATGTATTAATGTGCTTTAGTCAAGCTGTAGTTCATATCATCATCTTCTTCTTTATCCGTCACCAGTTTCCTGGCTGTGATATAAGAG
>JARYHS010010738.1:0-10766 GCA_031002005.1 Vandiemenella viatica | reverse complement strand
TGTTGCTGTATCAATTCACAGACTCGATATACATTTGAGAGCAATTGATCATTTATCACGGTTCGACGCGTATATTTGTTTTGCTTTTAGCTCGTATTATATCCATCCATCTATAGATATATGGTGCTCACTGGTTTCGAGTTTACGCATGGAGACAGCTTTGTTAGGTGATGGCTATCAGTTTGTAGCGAGTGTTGTACTGATGGCATTTCTATGAATATTAATTGGTGAACAAACTGGCAGGCTATTTTCCAACAGCAATAAGTGCGATTATAATGAATGAAAACACTGATTTTTATTTCTACCAGTGCAAAAAAAAAAAAAAAAAAAAAAAAAAAAATCTCCTCATAAGTTTTTAAAAACCACCGCCACCATCCTAATACACGATTACGAATATTTATATTTTTCAAAACAAAATAACGCAATGAAGAAATTGTATCGTAGGCTAGTTCAAAGATTCCCGGATTTTGTGAGACCTAGTGAATTTAAATTCTTCTCCACGTGGCTCTTGTAATTAAAGTGTCCATCGATTTAAACGCAATAACTCGAACATTAAACGTCTAAATAATGAAAAAATCACTTAATTGTCATCTTTTAGGTGTTCGGCAAAAGAGTGATTTAAGACATTATTCTTACTTATTCAGCTAAATTTGAAAAACTTTCTGGTTTACAAATGTAACACAAGAACAGACAGTATGTTAAGTCTAACTCGTATGATTAGCAATAGGTTGCTTAAGAAGTCCAAGCTGTAGGTAATTTCATGATCAATACTTCCACTTGAAGAGTTTAATTTAATTGTTTTTATAGCAGTACTGTGGAAAAAAAAAATCGGCTTCAGCATAAAATTTGTAAAAATCATTCATTAAGTTATTTTACTATGACCATAATCTCCAGAAAGTTAGCAATAGTTTTCCTATAATGTTTCGCTATAATTTTCAGATCAGTAGTTTCGGAAACAAAGATAAGGAATAGTACTGTTTTTTTATTTTTTTGTTTTTAGAAAAATCATACACAAGACGTGGAATAAAGAATGAAACACAAACCGTTTAAGAATCTGCGTTGCATCTTTCACTTCTTACCCATGATGATTATCTAAAGGAAGTATTTTCCTCAGATCTCCACAAAACCCCCCCTGATTTTTCGATTTTTTTGTTTTTTTGTTTTAGCGGCGTAAAGTAGTGAGTAATAACAAATTTCTATGTTAAAGGTTTCAGAATTTATAACAATATGATGGACGGACAAATAAGCTACATGGACCTAAGGGTACTATTCTTCACTCTGTAGGTACGTAACAATAAAAAAAACCATTCCGATATCTGCACAACTGAAGCGGGTTAGTACTTCTATTAAGCCCTACATCTGAATTATAATTTAAATTTAAACCTCGACAGAAATTTTAAATGCTCATAACTGAGCGTGTGAACTACTTTAGTAAAATGCTTTGTGACTGGCGACTGGACAGATTGCTGGCCGTTACCTCAATAGTTCTGTGATGTCTAGCGCTGTCCTTCGTTGGTGAGCTAACAACGACCGGAGATATAATCACTTTATATGCATAAATGTCCATAAATAATGGTATATATATTGCTTAACACTATATATCGCTATCCTGTTTACTTGCGATGACAATTAGATGCAGTGAGAAGGTGCGATGTTTTCGAACTATTTTCCCTAGCAGGTAATAGAACCAAATATATATATATATATATTTATTTCCTGAAAATGAAAACAAAGAAGTTTCTTAAGGCATTATTCGTTTTTTAAATCATGCTTTCCTTAGAAGCTGTTCCAGAACAAATAATATATGAAAAATAAGTCTTTCCCGGCGTATTATAGATACATATTCTTCGCGGGTTTGCCGCCGGATCACATTTTCTAACCACAAGCTTTCGGCGACTTGCACCGCCGCCATCAGACCTGATGATGGCAGCGGTGCAAGTCGCCGAAAGCTTGTGGTTAGAAAATGTGATCCGGCGGCAAACCCGTGAAGAATATGTAACAAATAATATAACCATAAATATTATGGGATTTGTGGAAGTAACTGCAAATAAAAAAAAACAAAAAAAAAAACCTTGAACTAAAAACGGAAAAGTTGTAACCTATTAAAATTAAAATTTAGTCATCGTTTGACGTAGATATTGTACTAACAAAGATGGATGGTAGTAAAAACTATCATTTTAAAAAAATTATCAATAGCTACGCATGCTGTCTTTTTTTTTATCTGCTTTACGTCTCTTAACAGCGAAGTCTTTAGAGACGGGAAAGGATGGGGGAAAGGAATGGGAAGGAATTCGGCCATGGCCTTTTGAAGGAAGCATCCCGGCATTTGCCTGGAGTATTTGGGAAACCATGGAAAACCCAAATCTGGATGCGCGGACGGGGATTCGAACCGCCGTCCTCCCGAATGCGAGGCCAGAACGCTAGCCGTTACACCATCAAGCTCGGTCGCATGCTGTCCGTTTAGCGGTTGTCTCCTTAAAAAAAATCTAATCTATGACATATGTTGGTATGTTAGGAATTCCTCGAGATGGAGATATTTTAAGTTTAGTTGGAAAGTAAATAAGTTCTTCTAAATATGTCACTAAATTAAGATTAACTAATGGCGTAGAACGGAGTTAACCTACGAGTAATTTTTATTCAACACCATAAAGAATACAACTGACGACACACAGTCGATAGAAGCATGAAAATTCATTTTCTAGAGCTGAGGAAATAAGTCAGTCTGTAGTTTCAGTTCGCTTGCAGTCCTTATCAGGCTAAAAAGCTGATTGTTACTGCACTAATATTTTATTTTAATTAAATATTCATTGCTATCTTGAATTCCTTAAATATTCAGAGATAAATATTTTTTTTAAAAAATTATGCACTTTAGGAAAATCATATTTTCTCTTTATAATTAAGGATATTGATTGATATGGATTATTTGTTATTGCAAACACATAGCTGTTTTGGCAATTAATCCGAATGATGCCCTTATCTTATGTTTTTCCTGGTCATGCAATTAAAACCTTTGCGGCAATGAAATCTTTTTAACATGTGATTCCCGACATTTAGTCACTACAAGTGAGCAGTTATTCATATACGAATCCACTGTGGGAGTTTCAACATTGTCCCTTATACTCCTTCAAACGGAGGGGGATTCCATTTTGAACAACTGTAGTAAATATAGCCTCCTGTGAAACTTGTTACGAAACTTGTAAATGGAATTCATTATTATTGTCCCGGTAGACGTGGGATTTTCTGTCTCTATAACTCAAATCACGTGCGCCGTTACTAATCCATCATCGGGGGAAACTATATGAGGGTATTGGGGAGTTTCCAGCGTGAGTTCTGTACGTCACGATCAGGATTCGGAAGCTGGTACGCTTAGTTTGAGCGCTGCGCGTGGATAAGGCAGAACTTGAGTAGAGTTTTACTTATAAGTACCAACTCTATCGATTCAGGGACTTATCCTTCTGTATAACCCCTGAAAGTTTGTAACATCATCACGGAATCACCCTGTATTTTAAACGCATAGTTTTCCTTGTTTCTAGATATTCAATCATCGATTCAGTTCGCGGTGAACACACAAGTTTTAGATTTTTTAGTGTTATTCACAGTAGTACGTTACCATTTTTAAACATATTCGCTCGAATTTGATAAGTAAATACCGAGCATGGTGGTGTAACGGTTAGCGTTTTGGCCTCGCATTCGGGAGGACGCTGGTTCGAATCCCCGTCCGGGCATCCAGATTTGGGTTTTCCATGGTTTCCCAAATCACTCCAGGCAAATGCCGGGATGCTTCCTTCAAAAGGCCATGGCCGAATTCCTTCCCATTCCTTGCTCCCCATCCTTTCCCGTCTATAAAGACCTCGCTGTTAAGAGACGTTAAGCAGTTAAAAAAAAATATCTTAAACGTACACCAACGGCTTTGAAACATTGTATACTATCATCTTTGAAAATTGTAATAATAACATTTTGGGCTTCATTTAACATTTTGAGTTACGTAGTAGTGTTTCAGCTTTGGAATACATATATCGTAATATCCGCCAAATTTTTAATGTAATTCTTTTTCTCTCATTACATTTCTGCTACCATTCAGATTGCATCAATAAGTTCGAATCAACTGTGATTGGCAGCGTTAAACATTGTTTACTTCCAGTGGAATCAACAGTGATAAAAAGCAACTAAAATCGGTCAGTATAATATACTTCTATTTTGAATGGATCGGGTAACTTCCATAAGTGGTCTAACTTGAATCAGAACACTAGAAACGAAAACAACGGCGATAAACTGTAACTAAAATCTGATAGAACCAGAGAATAAAGATTTAATACTGCAAGAAATCAATAAAGCTGTAAAAATGTTTGCCCCTGGCTCTTTGCTTGTGATGGCAAAATTGACTTATAATATTGATTAAGAAATCAGAAGAATTTTCTTTTGTGACCATTGAAGACTTGATGATTATTGAGATAACAATTAATATCTACATCAGCTAGAAAACTTATAAGGCCTTTAAGCCTACAGAAAAGGATTTTTCTTGGCTCAACACTCTTATCATACTGAAACTTCTATTGTTATATAGAGATTACAGGATCAATTTATTAAATTACAAGTTTGTTAGTGAGGACAGTCAGAATTGGAAGAATTCCAGCGCGTATTATTTGCAATGACACATTTTAATAAGTGGAAGAAACTTATATCATTTTTGGAAGCAACTCTTAATAATTTCATGAAAAATTATACTAATATAAAAATATGGAAACTACGTTTGGCTAAATATTTTAGTACTTTTTATCAAAAGTCTGGATAGATTAATAATTTTATGATGAATTTTTGTTTGTGTTCATTAGTATCCTGTACTAACAGTCCTGTATTGGAGCTGCTTCGAATCAAGTTGTTCATTGAGCTGATTGTTTTATTTTCTAATCTCATAAAAAATTCAAAGACAAAATTGTTCTCGTTTATCAATGTAACACCGTTCACTTTAAAATGATCCGTAAAACTGAAATAAGAGTTAAATTTAGCAGTGACTGAATTGTTTATTTAGGCCTATAACATTCTGGTCCTGCCTCCCGCAGTGAAGTGAAGTGCTTCACGGGACAACAGTCACTCATAGTTCTCTTGTGATTCTGTGTTAATTAGTCTATTATCGTCCTGTTGGAATTTTTTGAGATAAGATTGTAACCAATGATTGCGAACAGTAATGGAACATTTTTCTTATTATAGCACTTGCACGCGATTCAACTTTAGCATTCCCTCTTTTCTTTGACATAATCCTCAGTGATTTTCGAAAGCAGTGATTTCTTGCTTATTGATTTAAAGAAGTTCTACTAAAAGAATTGAACGGAATGAATTAGTTAAATGTAACATTTCATTGCAATTTTCTAGATTTCAAGTATTCTTTTCAGAAAATGCTTGTTATTGATTTATATTGGTTGCTGACAAAAATATTCTTCCTGATTTCTCCATGTTCAAGTTCCCAGCAGAATATGGTCGCATACAGTATCATTATATCGGAATTAATGTTAAAAGTTTGCGCAGGTGGTCACCGTTGCTTTTCTTTGAAGATATGTTAGCTGCACTGATAACAAAAACGAAAAAAGAAAAAAAGTATCTCCTTGTTAGTTCATTTAAGGGCAAAGAATTTTCTCTGCTACCCATGAAGGGTGGGCGGCGCGGTTCCCAGAGAAGGAGTTAGCAACATGTTGCAAACTTCTCTGTTAAAAGGTCGCAAGAGACTAGAGGTTGTTTGAACTTGGCGATGTCCTTTAATAAAGGCGAAGTTTTTAATGTATGTATATACGCACTTGCCGCTGCTCAGGCGTATCCCCGTATACAATATGTATGCAGCCCCTACTTTGATGATATTAGCGCTGCTAATCAGAAGTTGCGGCAGAGACCGTCGGGTCACGTGGTTCGAGTATTCCGCGATATTACTGTGGAATATGTAATCTACTAGTGAAAAATAATACTGTTCAAATATTATGACATAAAAAAATTGTAAAATAATTATGGGTTTGACATAAATCTTGACAATCAGTTTTATTTTTACTACCTCTTCCAGTTTATCATCTCTCTCTCTCTCTCACACACACACACACACATATATATATATATAATTATTACTACAGATTTATAAATCCCTATTTCAGGATGCAGCCTCTTTAAGCCAGTGAGCTATATAATACTATTTATTTCTAAGTAGTTTTGTTGCAGTTCTCTCCAGGCTGAGCAGCCCTCTTCCAGTTCACGCCTGTAACTCGACGTATGTCTTTATCCCAGGGATCCGGGGGTCTTCCTCTAGCTCTTTTCAGGTTCCTTGGTATCCAAACCAGTACTGCCGTAGTCCATCTGTCATCTCTTTTGCGAGCAATATGACTAGCCCATTGCCATTTTTGGGGACGGCCCTTTTCCTGTCTCTTCTTGTAAACACCAGCAATGCTCTTTCCATACTTCGCTGGGCAGTTCTCAGTTTTTGTTTCATGTGACTATTTAGGGTCCAAGTCTGGCAGGCGTATGTGAAGACTGGTAATACACATTCTTCAAATATCTGTTTTTTTAAGGTGTACTGGCATGTTAGATTTAAAAACTATGAAATTTCTTCCGTATGCTCTCCAGCCCAGCTTTATGCGTCTGTAGATATATGGTTTTGAGCCCCCATTCATGTAGATCAGCTTTCCAAGGTAGATGTACTGTTCTGCGGACTCAATACCAGCATCTTTCGTGTCGGCCTTGTCTTTGTCTGCCCTTTTGTTTTGCATGATTTTGCTTTTTGACACATTTATTTTAAGGCCCACTTCACTGCATGCTGCCTCTAGTTCATTTATCAGTTCTTTTAGCTCTTCCAGACTGTTTGAGAGTAAAACTATATAATCATCGAATGTTGAGACTTCTGCCATTTATTCTCAAGCCTCTGTTTTGCCATTGGATTTTTGACATTGCCAACTCCAGGACATTTGTGAATAGCTTGGGGATATAGAGTCTTCTTGTTTTACCCCTGATTCTACTGGAAACTCTTTGGTGACTTCAGCAACGTTGACAAAGGCAGTGGAAGTGCTGTAGATGTTGTACAGTATGTTGATATAGCCTGGATTCACTCCTTGTTCTAAAAGGCATGCATGATTTCAGAGTGATGGATTGAATCAGAACCTTTTTCAAAGTCGATAAAGGCCAAACAGAGTGGCATCTGGTATTGATTTGCTTGACTTATTACTTCGTGGATTACTTGAATGTGATCTACCGTGCTGAATCCTGAGCTAAATCCAGCCTTTTCGATTGGTTGTACTATGTCCAAGGTAGAACTGATGCAGTTATTGATGACCTTCGTAAACACTTTGTAAATGATGGGAAGGAGGCTACTAGGGCGGTAGTTTTTAATATTGTAATGACTGCCTTTTTTGTGTAGGCACACAGTCATTGGTTTGTTCCAGCTGGATGGGATATTTTTCTCTTCGAGGCATTGTGAAACTACCTTAGCTAGGTATCTGTAGGTTTCTTCTCCAGTCAATTGGAGTACGTCAATGCATAGGCCGTCATAACCACTAGCTGATCCTTTTTTCATTTCATATACTGCCCTTCTAAGTTCAGTTGGGAGGATTTCAGGGATTGGTGATTCTGGGATTGATGTCATGATGTCATTAAAGGATTTTCATCTCGTTTGCTGTATAAGGTCTGATAGAAGTTTCTGATGTGGTCCAATATTGCCGTTTTATCTGTAATACGTTCGTTATCATCGTCTAAAGCTATTATTTGTATCCATCCTATCATTAATCTAGGATGTTGGATCATATACCTTTGTTTTCTTATAGCTTTTCTTGTTTTCTATAACTAACCTAACCAGGTTTTCGTTATATTTATTGATACCAGCTGTTATTTCTTTTCTAATGGTCTTGCACAGTTCAGCATATTCAATTAGGTCTTTTTCAGGTTTTACTTTCATTTTCCTTCGTTCATTCAGGAAGGTTTTTGTGTGATTGCTAATTTTACTTAATTTGGTGGTTTTAACAGTGCCTGAAATTTCAATGGCTAATGTGTTAATAGTTGATACTAAATTTCCATTGGCGGTGGTAGTTAATTTATCCGATAGTGTGCGGTGGAAAATGTCTTTCTTTTCGGTGAGATTGATTATATTTACTGATGTCTTATTGGTTCCTTTTAGTGGCTCCAGCCTTTCCTGTTTTATGCAGATCATAAGTTTCGTTCGGACTAGCCTGTGTTCGCTTCCGGTGTTGGATTGAATTAGAACAGTGACGTCTTGAACAAAATGTTGACTATTGGACAGAATGTAGTCTAATTCATTTTTAGTTTTATGATTTGGACTTCTCCATGTCCACTTTAGACTTTGATGTTTTTTTTTAAAAAAATGTGTTAATGGCAAGCAAATTTGTTTGCTCTGTAAATTACTCAAGCCCTTCCCCTCCGTCATTCGTTGTTTGTATTCCGAAATTATCGATCATAGCTTCTCCTTGTTTCTTGGTGCCTACAATGGCATTGACGTCTCCCATGATAATTTGGAAATGGCAGTCATTGCATCTATTGTGCAAAGTCATGGCATCTTCGTAGAAAGATTCTACTTCATCGTCTGAGTGCGAGGATGTTGGATCATATACCTCCAGTAGTACTTGTATTTTGTAGCGAATTGATAGTTGAAACACTACTCTTGCTGCTCGATCTGAAATGCTTTCTATTAATTTAACTTTGTTTTTCATACTACGGTTTATCAGGAAGCCCACTCCATTTAGCTTTCCCAGAGAATTTCCATAATGGTACAGGATGTGGCCTGATTTAAGTTCGATACATTCTTCCTCTGGACTTCTAACCTCACTGAGGCCCACTATACTCCAATTTATTTTTTGGAGCGCCTCTTCCAACTCTGTAAGTCGGCCTGCAGTTGTAAGTGCATATTAATTATTTGCTGTTTTTCTATTGATGGTCTGGTTTGCTCATTAGGAACTTTGACTGCTGTCATTAAAGTAGCCCCCTCCCGGACAACCGAATGGGGGGCTGATTTACCTCCGGATTGATTTCCAATAATGTCGCTCATCATAGTTTTTTAAAGGGGAGAAGCATAATCACGACGCTTGATTCAGAACGGATTGGCGATTTCTTGAACAGCCGCCCACTTTGGTCAGACGCTGGGTGTAGCCGCTCGTCTTGAGGCAGAGGTAACGATGAATGCAGTCATATTAATCCCTGAGTGCCGGGCTGCGTCTTCCGCATCCCTTGCCATACTGAAGTCCTTCTTCTACGCCAAATGAATCGTTGAGGTCTTCTCTGTAACCCTGGTAAGGAGCCCTCACACCGAGCGTGGTGGTGTAATGGTTAGCGTTCTGGCCTCGCATTCGGAAGGACGGCGGTTCGAATCCCCGGCCGGGCATCCAGATTTGGGTTTTCCATGGTTTCACAAATCCCTCCAGGCAAATGCCGGGATGCTTCCTTCAAAAGGCCATGGCCGAACTCCTTCCCATTCCTTGCCCCCATCCTTTCCCGTCTCTAAAGACCTCGCTGTTAGAGAGACGTTAAGCAGATAAAAAAAAGGAGCCCTCACAAGGTTTCCACACGAAATCTTCGTTATTTTCAAGTTCAATATAAAATACCCTATTATACATAGAACTTGACGGTTTACACCATCCTGTAAAACAACTGAAAACGTTTTTTTTGTGTAATTTTGAGCGCTATACGTGGTATGGTATGCTGAAACACAGTCACCAAACACTATCCGAACCAATTTCCGAAATGTGTTTGAAATGAAAAAAAATAATAAAATAAGGATTGGTTTAAAAAAAATCAGGTTCGTGATTCCTTGGATAGAACAATTCCACAGCAATAAATAGGATGAAATGGACCAACCAAGTGGCCACTGTGACCTCCAGACATAACCTCTGTGGAATTTTTCCTGTTTGGTTATGCGAAACTACTGCGTAAGCGTCACATGTACACTGTTTGGAGAAAAAAAAAACTGGTAATGGGCGTCAGAGACAAGTCCCTAATTTTAAAAATCTGACAACCTCGGACACTATGTCTTCCGAGGAAACTAAAGCGCCTTTATTAGCTCCTCTCAACTTATGATCCCATTGGTGAGTATTCAATTCAGCGCCATCTACAATTCTTTTCCTTGGGTCAATGCCCGAATGAAACAGGGAGACTCCGTCCACTGACGATTCTTATTAACAGGGTAGATCATCAATCTTCCCCTACTTTTCAGAAAACGCTACTGACCAATCCCGAGACAGGTAATGCATTTTCTTGTCATGGGATTTGTTGTCATCAATCAGACAATACTTTTTCTAAATTCAGGTCGTGAAACATATCGTTAAATTTGTAATTTTGTAATTCACAAGACTATATTAAAACGCGGCAAATAAGAGGCTCAGTGCTACATTTTATTCCAAATGATTAGCAAAAAAAACTACAGCGATATTTATTATTTATATATTTGTTTTGCTAATTCCTTCCAATATATTACACTCATTGCGTGGTCAACATTCGAGGATGTATAATATTTAGTACTGCCCAACTATAGAAACTATCCTAAACAGGTTATTTCGGAAAAGTGTCTCTCAAAGACAGGTTGAACGAAACTGTCTTCTTAGGCACGCGTTGTTTACCCATTGACGAGAAGCGTTGCACCATGAGTTGCTTGGACCTTCGGTTTTTTTAATGGCAGCAAATAGGAGCCATAATGTCAGCTCAACTTGAATATTACACACCTTCTAGTGAATCAGTTTCTTCAGTATATATCGTAACTTCTAAATATGGACACCACAGGACGGACACGACATTCA